>MU224943.1:808082-864145 GCA_018584345.1 Thuja plicata
GGAATGATAAGAGGATGTGCTTTGACCATCTTCTTCTTCTTGTATCAGTTGAAACCGCCTATCTCCTTGCCTTGGATTGTCTCCAATCTTTTGAGGGCACCTAAAGGATTGATGTCCTATCTGATTGTAGGTGAAGCACTTCCCTGAGAACACACTGCCTCCTCTTCCTCTTCCATTTCCACCTCCTCTATTGTTATTGGGCCTCCTTCCTCTAAAAGTACCCCTGCTACTGGTTTCATTTTCAGAACCTTGGCTCTTTCCATCTTCTTGAGACTTGAAATAGTTACCCCTCCCTTGAAATCTTCCTCCTCTTCCCCTGAAATTGCTTCCTCTTCCTCTATTGAAATTAGATTCTCCTCTTCTCTTTTGTTTTTCCTCAATCTTCAAAGCTAAGTTGAAGCATTGATGGACTGAATCAAGGGTGACCAAAGTCAGTTCATCTTCAATACTGTATTTTAGGCCACTTATGTATCTTGCCAACTTTTTCTTGTTGGTCTCATACACCTTTTCCCTAAGAGTCAAATTGTGAAACTCTTGGGTGTATGTGCTAACATCCATATCCTTTTGTTTAAGGTTATACAGCTTCTAATGTGTTAGGACTTCATAATCATCAGGGATGAATTGCTTCTTGATCTCTATTTTCATCCTCTTCCATGTGCTGATCTGCTCCTTTCCTTCATCTTTTCTTTAATTTTGGAAAAAGTTCCACCAACTAAGGGCAGGGCCCTTAATTTTAGCCTTTGCTATCCTAAACCTCTGACTTGCAGGGATCTGATCACACTCAAAATGGTTGTCTAATTCCTCCATCCAGTCTATACACTCATCTGGATTTAGTTTCCCATAAAAGGTAGGCAAGTCTCCTCCTTTCACCCCTACTCTCTCCAATGCTTGTAAGAGTGGTCTTTGATCCAGAGGGACCTCTTCTTCATCTCTTTCACTCTCCTCTCCTTCATACTCTTCATCAGCACCCTTCCTCAACTTACCTTTCAATTTCTCTAACTCCCTTTTCATATTCCTATTCCCTTCCCTTGCTGCTCTGCTTTCCGCCATTTGCTCTTTCACCAACTTGGCCAACTCTACATTTGTGATCCTCAAAGGTCTCTCCCTTTCTCCTTCTTCCCCTTCAAACATGATGTCTTATCTACACTCCACAAGATCCAACTCGCTCTGATACCACCTGATGCAGAGTGCAATAGTGGAAGGCTTGATCTCCTAAGACCTTTGAGGTCAAATTGCTCCAAACTACTAAGGGTTCCAATAAGACTCCAAGAAAGGTTTCAATCCTTTCTCTAACTGTTATATACCACTAATAACCCTTAAGAACAAATACTAAGTCCCAAAACACACTTTTTGCAACTTTTTACTATGTTTCCTAATCACTTCCCAAAATAGGGCTACAAGGCCAAATTTGACAAAATTGGGATATCAGACACAACCCCACACCCAACACAAGATCAAATGATGTAATATGAAGTTGTTTATCAACCCAAACACTGTCCCACAAGACCAACTTCTTATCTACTCCAGCACTCCAAGAATCCTCTAAGGTACACAGACCTAATAGGGCCCTAATAGGCTTGGTTTACAAAGGAAGACCAATGAAATGGGTGCATAGATGAAAGGTAGGTCTTTGGATCTGTTCAATGTTGTCTGAGAACACCTAATCCACCTTTGGATTGTTCAATTTGTGCATATCTAACACTGGATACTCAAATTCCTATAATTTAGGACCAAATACATCATGATATTTGGCCTAGGGCTTGCAAGCATAATTCACTCCCTTCACTTTCTATCCTACTGCTTTCAGAATCCTAAAATAAATTCTCAGAGCTTTCATTTTCATTGGGTTTTGTGCATAATGGACGGTATAGTCGCGAGCTATAACCCCATTTGCCCAAAACCCTGCTGGAACTAGGGTTTCCTGGGTGTTAGGAGGAAAAACACGATAAATTTGTCTACAGACCTCCAAAATGCCTCAAACCAAGTGCATTCGAAGGCTAGTTCAACAGAGCATCTTGTCCAATCATTAATCTTTCACTTCCAATCCGTATAGTTTCTGTAGAATCGAAATAACAGTGGTTTTTAAGAAGAAAATAGGGAATTTTATTGATTGTGAATAAATCTGATTACATCTATCAACCTGTCCTTTAGGGAAGGTTTATTATCACTTATATACTTGTGTTTCACCAATCAACTATCTGATATTCAGTTGTAATCGGTTGAAACTTACATATGACAACTTTTAAGCACTTTTTGTAAAGTTGCTTAGCAACTTTTTTTGTTTTAGACTATTCTTTTATAGAATGGAACCTAGGGACTCTAAACTATCCTAGGACCTTATTTAAGGTATAACAACCTATTTCCTAACACATTCCTAACTATTCTAAGCCAAAATGTCCCATAGGTCCTAAGGACTCAAGGTTTATAGAATCACCAATGAGCCTTAGGCCTTTACAAATGGACTAGTATCAACTTAATAACTACATAACAACCTAAATGATTATGATCCCCATCATGATTCATTAAGTGGAGATGAGTATGAATATAGTTCTATGTTCATGCAATGCCCTGACTGAGAATTGCCTTGAATCAGTGATTTGTTGGAGTGAGGGCTCTGCAACAGTCAGCCATCAATTTCTCTTCTCTTTCTTTGCATAACCTTAGCTCTCACTAGATGCATGAAAAAATATTTGCATGTCTATTAGGATCCCTTTGTCCAATAAGGGACTTTCTCTCACTAGCTGGTAGTCAGTAGGATATACATGTATCCTTTAAGACCTCAGACATAAAGCTCCTCTATACCATTATGCTAGCTACAGAATTCAAACATACTTATATTTTAGTACCTCTTCTAGAAAAACATTTACTTGAAATATTCTAATCAATTACATATATCATACATGGATCTCCCTCCTAGGTGTCACCAAAGGATCTAGATGGTGGGGGCATGGAGTGACTACCCTCTCCTTGCCTGCTATGTCTAGGTCTAGGTGGTGGTGTCTTTGTATGTGCACAAGGAGGTTGTCATGATCTTAATGGTAAAACATAGATCACCTGATCATCTGCACTGTACTACCACCTGTGGGCATATCCTCTACTCTATCATATGCTCCCTCTTCTAATCTCTCTTCTTCTCTCTCCTCTACCCTCTCCTTCTCCATGGGATCTCCCTTGAGGATAGGCTCCTCCTGGTCTCTATTATCCTCCTCCTCCTTTGGTATGTCACCACATCAGTGTGTCCTCTTTGAAAGAACTGGATCACCTATAGGGTAGTCATCAGGGAAGATGAGGTGGGCCCCCTGTAGAATCCAATATCTAATATAGTGTCTACTAACACCTAAATAGGATATATTGGGATCTACCTCTATATCCTTGGTCTCATCTGTCTCACTATCTATAATCTTTGCTACTGTAGTTTGACATAGGGTGCCAGGTCTCTAATAATATCTCATTGGATATACGTACCAAGGCACTATCCGGGGGACCCCCTATGTCAAACCAAACTATCTCATCACTCTATCATAATAATATGGCATCACTGCATGACTGGTAGGACCCTCTAGCAACTTGCACTGCTGGAAGTGTCTCAGCTGGTGTTGAGTATCTGGCCATTCTATCATCCGATAGTATGGTCTCCATATCACATCAATGCCTGTTATATGGTCAAAGCATACCCTCCAAAAGAGGATATCCCCATACTGCCAGACATATGCTAGCGGATATGAAAAATCTCTCGATGTGCTCGCATCTACCTCACCGAAACACACTGTGGTCATGTATATGTGTAATTCTCAAACATCCAAACCTGTAGCAAGGTACATACTATAAGACTCTCCCACTGGAATCTCACTAACTGACTTAACTCATGGTAAAGATGGGCTAACATGTTGTGTCCCCATGAGAAAACAATCCTATCACTCTTCATCCTGCGTACAAGATGGGTGAATGGTGCTAAGAAGACTATACCCTTTGTGTTGGGTATTACAACCAAAGAGATTATACATAGCATCACTCTCCATACCAAGGGTGTTAGACCTACTAGTATGGATGATAGAGTGATATGATCAGATCAGGTCCTCATCTATGGTACTCATCCCAAACAATACTCCCCATCTAAAAAAACCTTGAGAGGACCCTGCTGCATTCTCAGTCTAACAGGCTCGCCTTGGACTGTAATTCATAGGATCCTATATACATCCTTTAGTATGATCATGATCTCTCCTGATGGAAGCTGGAAGGAAAAAGTGTCCTCATACCACCTCTCTATCATGGCTGATATCATGGATTGATGGAACCTCATATGTGATAGGAATGCTACCCAGTACAATCCCACATCTCTCAATAGTTGTATCTCATCCTGTTGTAACTTAGAAAAGATCTCTTTGATAGTTAGTAATATCCCTCCAAAGGGGTGCTCTCAGAGATGGACAAGATTATGTCAGCACAAATAGTATCATATCAGTACTCTATCATAAAAAAACTACAATACCCACTTGACCTAGTCAATTTTGACCTTTTTGGGTCAAGGTCGACCTTTTTGGGTTAAGGTCAACCTTTTTGGGTCAGGGCCAACCTTATCCCCAGAAAGGATTGGACCTTCCCAGTTATGGTCAACCTTAAAGGGTCAAGGTTGACATAACTAGGTTAGGGTTGACCTTTTTGGTTCAAGGTTTACCTCCCCTATAAAAATAGGAATTTCTCAATCACAAATATCAAAACAAGGAACCTACCTCAAGCAGTGGTTGTCCTCTGGCCAAGCACTCTCTCAGGAACTCCATGCGACTCACTCAAAGTTATTCTCTCTTTGGCATTCTAATTCTTCTTTCCAAGCTCTAAAAATGGTAAGAATGAGAAGGTAAGTGTTTCCTCATGTTATTTATAACTACAAATTAAGGTTTTATTAGGGTTTCATTTGAATTTACTTAGGTCGAATTCAAATTTCCCTTTACATGCATTTAGATAGACATTCACTCTTTTCATCATAACTTGAGTTTGATAGCTCCATTTTCAGTGTCATCAGTGGATTTGGAATCATGATTCAGATACCTAACCTCTGAAATTAGTTTAGGAATATTTTGAATCCTCCTAATTGATTTAGGAAAGGAATTTTCAATAAACTACATATCCAGTGTTTAGATCTAACCTTATCACCCTGTTTCACCTTTCAGAATTAGTAAGCCGAAATAGGGGGGAATAAGGGGCTCTATGCACTTATAAAAATCATATTAGTAAGGTTTAGGTTCTCTATGGATTTTAATTAACATTGTGTGTTGTAGGTTTCCAGTACTAATGGTTTCTTGCAGGATCTCCACATTGAGGACTTGGCTATATCGTTTTTACTTCATGATGTTTTCTTACTTTAGCTTGCATATTCACGGAGTGTCATATCTAAGATAAAGTGGGGGATAAATGTATCATCTTAAAATTGAAGAAATTCCATTTTTCTAGGTTTAGCACCCTCATTTAGTACACTTTCATATTAGATTTGTATTTAGGATGCATATGCACTTGATTTTGCATTTCTAGGTGAAACTAGGGTTAGGATCCTTTGGATCCTCATTAATTTCCCTTTTCTATGGCTCCAGTTTTAGGTAGAACCTATGTATTGGCTCTCCTAATATTCATCATACCTTCTCTTAGGCATCTGTTCCTCTATCTAGCATTCTGATGTGTTTTCCCACCTTCCTAGGTCCCCGGTTGACCTGGGAATCTTGTAGATTTCACAAGGAGACCTACCTGAAACCTCAGGTCAAGGTTGAGGTTGATTCTGACCTAGGTTAGAATCAAGGTCAACATTGACCTCTGTCAGGTGTTGGTCCCCGCTTTCAAATTTGGAGCTTATCAGGGTTCTAAAATTAAAAATAGGTCACTGGGTCTAGATGCGGAAGTGTTTTCCCCAATATTTGATTTAATGAATCCCCTCCTTGGTTGGTGATTATAATTGGGCCATAATTCAAGGAAAAATTTGAATTTGGGTCCCTTGCATTGCCCTAGGATGTCTATATTGAGATCTCTATATAAACACTCTCTTTTGCCTTCATTCCTTCATGAGAGAAAATTGTAAGATGATATGATGCAATTACAATTATGAAATGATGATGATGCAAGAAAGAAAGAGGATGATATAGAAGGACAAGATATGATGATGCATTGATACATATAAGCATTTTGTGGACAAGCTATTTTGGATCTTCTTTGGAGCAAGAGAGAGTTCTTCCTTCCTTCCTTCTTCTTGGATCCACCATTTTCAACATTCAAGCATTCAAAAGATACTATCATGGGGTAGCAACTACGGATTGTGAGTTTGGTAGGAATACTTTATCCTTGGGTACTTGGTATGATTTCTTTATCATATTCAAATCTATGCATTTCTCTCTCATTTTCAATTCATGTTAGGGTTTTTAATCTAGAGGATTAGATCTTGACATTACACATTCAAAGCTCTTTCCAAGAGAAACACACACACATATATTCTACTATATTCGACTATTCATGGAGGTGGAGATCACCAAAATGGGGGTTTGACTAAGGATAAACCCTATATAGCCACCCCAAAACCCCTCTTTTTTAGATATTTGTAGGTGTTGTTTCAGGAAGCACAAGTACAGAACAATGGATCGGATTTCAGATTTGGATATGCTTTTTAGCAAACTTTTGGGATCCGAAAATAGATTTCCTATCGAAGACTTTTTAGGTCGATTCTTCCCTAGGTTGGAATTGGAAATTCTGGGTCAATGGTGACATTGACTTGAGGATCAAAATCAAAACTGTATTAGATCATAAAAAGATTTCTTTGTTTTGTCTGTCTCTACATTTCTGTTCCAAATCTAGTCTCAGATTTTCTAGAAACTCAACACAGGCTTCAGAAAAATGGTATTTCCAGATCTTCTATGATGTGAGGTAGGTATTTTACTCAATTATTATTTGCTTTCATTTCCATATTTATACACCTTATCAATTACAATTAAATGTAAATGGTTGAATATGACATAGGTCTCTTTTATATGAAAATCATTATTATGCAAACCCTATTTAGGAGACCATCCAAATTTATACCTTACACTAATATTGATTACATCCTCATAGATAGTGATAGGATTTCTGAGGAGGCATAGGAATTTTTTGATGTCTCTATTGGGCAAGATAATGTTGAAAATTTAGACAACCTACCTGATGATGAATTCCCTACAATTATAGAGGATATTGTTCAAAAGACATTACAACAAGTAAGAAAGGATGGGTTAGATACACTAGCTAAAGCAGCTGAATCCTGTCAAGAGGATAAGGCAATAAAAATTCTTGTTTTATGGAAAGGGGAGACTTCCACCAAGAGTGAGGAAATAAAAACCCCTCAGCCTGCACTAGGGTGGATTTATATCCTTAACCAAGGACCCATGCCACCTCCAGATTTATCTGCACCATTAGCAGCAGGGTTGAGCTTTTACCAGAATTTTGAATGGGAATAGGCACAATGGAATCTAGAAAAGGAAAAGCTGAAAAGAACCATTGATGAGAAAGCTCATCAATTAGATCAGAAAATAGATCAGATTGTAGCACTGGAAAGAAGGGTTAAGAAGATTATTGAATTGATTCCTAAAGAAATGGCATGCAGGTCGCCATCTCCAGTCTATGCACTATTCCTCAAGGAACAGTTTGTTAATTTTAAATTAACTAGGATTTTAGAGGGACTGAATCCTTTTGTCTCAACACCTCATGAATTCTATGATGCATTTCAGTCAGCTCCCATGTCTATAAATTTTTTTTTATGTGAATTATATTTACATAATCTTGATGTACCAGATGACAGGGATTGGAATTCACTATTGTATGTGGGATATGTTCAATTAAGAGCACTGATGTCTTGGCTAAAGAATGAGATAAGAAGGGAACATCAAGCCTTGCCATATAGAAATAGTGAAATAGATACACCTTTGTTGATGTGGCCTAAAGTTTAGCATTCCAGACGAACTCTTCTTGACCGGCTCTCAGTAACTATGAACCCAAGTGGAGCTAGCAAGGTCTATTTGGTCAGAGAACAAGCATATTTAGACTGGGAACAACACTTGTCACAAAATATTGAGGCTGCAATATCTACTTCCAAGAACATATGGGTAAGGATTTCACATGGTCTGAAGGTTTGTGAACCTCATTCTTCATAGAACCTAACTCTTTCCACCCGCCGAGTTCCATGTTATATAATGTTGGGCAGAACACTGTGTAATTACTGGATTCCATTAAAATTCCAACCGCCTATTCTCTTGCAGCCTTTGTTAGCACTATATGAAATTGTAGAAGAATAAAACATGGCTAAATAAGTGTAGAGGTGGTAAGGAATTCAAGAGAATCATAGGTATTTAAACTATATTGTTGATGAGTCAGGAGAAAAGAATGCTAGTGACCTAAGGCTACGAGCCAGGATACGCAACTTCATGATTCCTAGGGATCAAAAATAGGAAAGTTGGGGGGAATGATGAGCCTCTTTAAAGGCCATCTTTACAAATGATTTTTACTTTATTTCCAGTAATTTACTTGCAGAATAGATAATTAAACTTATGGTTTTATATGTATATTTTGTATATTTTAGGACATAAGTAGTAAAATGGATGGAAAGGGAACATAGTATATTTGCTTGGAACTAATGGATAAAATGATAAGATGCAGTAGTTATATGCTAATGAAAGATCCTATTTCCTCTGCTATGTTTGTGGGTAGTTTCCTTCCTGTAGAAATGTGCCTTGAAAGAGTATTAATTAAAATCTAACACTTCTTTCCTGATATTAATGATGAAAATATGTATGTCTCAAAGGTTGTGTGTGCATTGATTATGTTGCAGGGATTAGTCATGGTGAATTAAAGAGAAGCATCATGATGCTGAAGAATTCAAAAGACAACCATTTTCACAAAGAATACATCATGTCAAAGAGGTTGAGCAAGCAGTTGAAGTAAGTTAAGGTGTCACTGCAAGATCTTCGCGGGAAGAACAAGTCAATTCAGTTTCCTATTAAAGACAGCGCACGGATCTAGAGGCACCACATACTATATTATGAGAAGACTTATTCTCAATGGATGATATTTCTATTATGAATCATTATGTATCTGTAATGATCCTCATTAATGGAGTGATCTTAGATTTGGGGAGTATTTGTAGATTTCCTTTAAATAAGACTACTATTGTAACTCTTAGGAGTTAGTCGATTTAGTAGTTATTTTCTAAATAGAAGTTGATACAATTGTAATACTGTTTATTTTATCTAGTGTATTTTCCATGAATGAATAGAATGTACAAGTTGAGTTCAATTCTTTTATCTTGATTGTGTTTCTATTCACTCATCCAAGGGAGTCCACTTAGTGAGTGAATTCCCTTGTCAGAGTAGAAGTCATTTCCATGTCTTAGAGAAGTAAAAAAGAACTTTGTTGTTCCTGTAGCCACTAGTAACAGAACTAGTAGATTGTTCTTGCAGCATAGGTGGGTAGAGTAGTTCCTATCTTTAGTTACTATTTTCCTAGAGTAAAAGCATTTATTTGAGTTAGCATAGATTTCCTAAAGCTTAATGCATTTCAAATTCATAGGTTTAGCCATGAGAATTAATGGATTTTAAAGCATATACTTTGCAAATGTCATTCCAAGTTTATGTCCCTGGTTGATAATTAAATGAGATTGAATAATCCAATTAGCAACCATTTAGGGTGTCCAATCCTGAAATAAGTATTCTAATGCTATGGGTTTCTAAGACAAATGTTTGGTCAAGCAACCACTTGATGCAGAGAAAGCATCCACACAACCTAGATTGGTCTTCCTTGACTAGAAGAACCTAAAATCCCTACCTTAAGCCTTCTCCTTGATCCAAAAACTCCTTAAGAGTCTATATCTCCTCTCTTGAGTGGACTTACTATTCCACAACTCTCCCAAACTCCTAGGGACTTCTCACAAGTTGGATCTAATTTAGGCTTTAATGATCAATTCTCTCAAACATACCAAAATGAAGGATTTCTAACCCAACTATATGGTAATTAAAATAAATTATAGGAAGGTCTTATCCCAACCTAATACACTAGGAATAACTCAATTTTGGATTTCCTAAACACCCACAACCTATCCTACTCAAATTAGGACAACCAACCAAGTAGCCCTTCCTACTCTATTTTTGGTGGATAACTCCTAACTTCTCTAAATGACTTGGTAATATCCTTACCTTTTAGGATACCCTTTATCCTTTTCCTTCAAACCCCAAGAGATGGATTTCTGACTTCACTCCTATAGTATCAAACTCTCACTCTATCTACAAGCCTAATTAGCTAGAGTAGGCTTGGATAATAAAGAAATGGTTTGAAAATGGGTTCATGAAACCATAACAACCCCTTAGGACTCTTTCATATAATCAAAATGGTTGATCCCAACCATTCCCAAAGTCTCTTCAATCACTAAGACTGGTTATCCACTCTATCTCCTACTTTCCTAGTCAAATACATAGAGATATTTGACCTAAGGCTAGGTGGAAAACCCCTCCAATATAATCCTTTTCTTTTGTGCTTCAGGAATCTCCAATATGACTCCACTAACTTTCATTTCCCAAAGGGGTATGCTTTTTCCACGGTGGGAAAGCAAGTTAGGGCTCCATGAACAATTTACCCTTAGTTTTTGGGGTTTACAGAACCAGTGACCTCGCAATTTGCTGTTCTCTCACCAAACCAAACCAAATCACCCCAAACCAAAATCATAGATCAGAAAGATCACTCACAAAATAAAATCAATTGGATTTTCATATGTACCAATCCATACATTACCTGCAAACTAAAAAAATACAGTAAGTGTACACAAAATAACAGAATTCTTTATTGGTTCACCCTTCAAAAAGTTTGTACAATCATTGCCAGCCCATGAATAGGGTTCATACATGTTTAAATGCCAGTTTCAATGATAATAACTATAATTCAAATCATTATGGACCGAATTTGCAACTTTTCAACTATACCGAGCAACTTTTGAAAAGTTGTCAATGTTGTCAAACAACATTTTTGACAATTTTCCTAATTTGCAATTTTTGCACAATAAGCTTATGAAATACCACAAATGACTTCAAAAGCATGTCCTAATGACCTAGACCTAGTGAGAAACCTAGAAAGCCAAATTTTAGGCCCATTTGATTGTTTTGGCATCCTAGTTTATAATTGCACCTGGGATCCAAAAGGTCTTACACTTGGGCTTATTACATTTTACTCATCTACCAACTGATTCCAAAGGATCCTAATCTACCATAGGGAAGGACATAGCTTTGGTTCCATACACTAGTAAGGGGTCCTATGGGATCATAAAGGGTCTTAAGATACATTAATTTTTCTTAAGACCATTATGACCCTTTAGGACCCCTAAGATGTATGGTAAGGGGTCCTAAGTGGTTATAAGGGGTCCTAAGACAAATTAATGTGTCCTAGGACTCCTTATGACCCCTCATGACCCTTTAGGACCCATCTCTCTACATATTAAGGGTCCTAAGGATTTCTAGGACACATTAATGTGTCTTAGGACCCCTTACAACCCCTTACGACCCCTTACCATAGACTAATGTATTGCAAGGCATTGTAAGGGGTCCTAGGACACATTAATATGTCCAAAGACCCCTTAGGATCCTTTAGTACTCCTAATATTTATGGTAATGTGTACTAAAGGGTCATAAGGGGCAATATAGGGTCCTAAGACACCTTAGGACCCCTCTCTCTACATATTATATATCCTAAGGTTTTTTAAGGGGTCCTAAGACAAATTAACCACTTAAGAGCCCTTACCACAACTTAGGACCCCTTACCATACATTAGTTTATCTTAATGGATCCTAAGGGGTTTTAATGGGTCCTATGACACATTAATTTATCCTAAGACACCTTAACAACCCTTAGGACCCATAAGATATAGAGAGAGGGGTCCTAAAGGACCCTAAGATGTCATAAAGGGTACTGGGACACATTAATGTGCCCTAGGACCACATGTGATTCCTTAGGACCATTTAGGAACCCTTACCATACATCTTAGAGGCCATAAATGGTCATAAGGGGTCATAAGGGGTCCTAGGACACATTAATGTGTCCTAGGACTTCTTAATACCCCTAACAACACCTTAGGACCCCTTACCATACATTACTATATTGTAAGGGGTACTATGGGTTCTTAAGGAATCCTAAGACACATTAATGTGTCCTATGACCCCTTAAAACCCCTTATGATCCCTTAGGACCCCTTAGCATACCATAATGTATGGTTAGGGGTCCTAAGGGGTCCCTTAAGACCCATTATCACCCCTTACCATATATTAGTGTATGGTAAGGGGTTGTAAGGGATGCTAAGACACATTAATGTGTCACAAGATCCCTTAATAACCCTTAGGACCCCTAATATGTAGAGAGGGGGGTTCTAGAGTGCCCTAAGGGGTCATATTGTGTCCTAGGACCATGTATGACCCCGTAGTACCCTTTAAGACCCATTACCATACATCTTAGAGGTCATAACTGGTCTTAAGTTTTACCCCTTACCATACATTAGTGTATGGTAAGGGGTCCTAAAGGGTCCTAGGATACATTAATGTATCCTATGACCCCTAGACACCCCTTGCAATCCCTTAGGATCCATTTCCATACATTAGTGTATAGTAAGGCATCCTAAGGGTTCATAAAGGGTCCTAAGATAGATTAACTAGGACACATTAATGTGTCCTATGACCCTTTAAGACCCCTTACAACACTAATGTATGGTAAGGGGTCCTAAGGGGTTTTTAGGGGTCCTATGATGCATTAATGTGTCCTAGGATTACTTAAGACCCCTTTTAACCTCTTTGGACCCCTTAACATACATTATTGTATGCTAAGGGGTACTAATGGATCTTAAGGGGTCCTAGGACACATAAACGTGTCCTACGACCTCTTAAGACCAGTCCTAGGACACATTAATCTATCCTAGGACCTCATAAGACCCCTTGTGACCCCTTAAGACCCTTTACCATACATTATTGTATGGTAAGGGGTCCTAAGGAGTCTTAAGGGGCCCTAGGACATATTAATGTATCCTAGAAACCCTTAAGACCCCTTTACGACCCTTACCATACATTAGTGTATGGTAAGGGGTCCTAAGGGTTCTGAAGGGGTAAATAACACATTAATGAGGACTCCTAAGATGTAGAGAGATGGGTTATAGAGGGTACCAAGGGGTCATAATGGGTATTAGGACACATTTATGTATCCTACAATTCCTTATAACCACTTAGGACCCCTTACCATATATTTTATGTGTCCTAAAGGGTCATAAGGGGTTGTAGGACACGTTAATGTGTCCTAGGATCTTGTAAGACCCCTTATGACTCCTTAGCATAGATTAGTGTATGTTAAGGAGTTGTAAGGGATCCTAGGACACATTATTAATGTGGCCTAGGTCCCCTTATGACCCCTTACCCTACATTGGTGTATGGTAAGGGGTCTTAAGGGGTATTAAGGGGTCCTAGAACATATTAATGTGTCCTAGGACCCCATATGACCCCTTAAAACCCCTTACCATACATTAGTGTATGGAAAGGGGTCCTAAAGGGTCTTAAGGGGTCCTAGGACATATTAATGTGTTCTAAGACTCCTTTAAAACCCTTAGTAACCCTAATATGTATAGAGATGGGTACTTAAGGGTCATAAGGCATGATAAGAAGTTTTAAGACACATTAATGTAATTTAGGAACCCTTATTACCCCTTAGGACCCTTTATGACACCTAAAATTTATGGTAAGGGGTCCTAAAGGGTCCTAAGGGATCATAAGGGGTCCTAGGACATATTAATGTGTCCAAAGACCCCTTAGGACCCCTTAGGACCCCTTACCATACATTAGCTTATGGTAATGGGTACTAAGGGGATGTAAGGGGTCGTAGGACACATTAATGTATTCAATGACCACTTAAGACCTTTTACGACCCTATACCATATGTTATTTCATGGTAAGGCATTGTAAGGGGTTGTAAGGGTTTCTAAGACACATAGGACCCTTTAATACCCCTTATGACCCCTTACCATACATTAGTGTATGGTAAGGGGTTGTAAGGGGTCCTAGGGAACATTAATATGTCTTAGGACCCTTAGACCCCTTACCATACATTAGTGTATGGTAAGGTGTCCTAAGGGATCTCAAGGGGCCCCATGATACATTAATGTATCCTAGGACCCCTTAACAACCATTAGAACCGAAAATATGTAGAGAGGGGGGTCCTAAAGGGTCTTAAGGGGTCATAAGAGGTGTATCCTAGGACCCCTTATGACCCCCTAGGAACCTTTAGGACCCCTTAACATAGATATTAGGGGTCATAAGGGGTCATAAAGGGTCCTAGGACACATTAATGTGTGCTAGGATCCTTTACAACCCCTTAGCATGCATTATTGTATGGTAAGGGGTCCTAAGTGGTTATAATAGGTCCTAAGACATGTTAATGTGTCCTATGACCACTTAACAACCCTTAGGACCCCTAAGATGTAGAGAGAGGGGTCCTAAAGGGTCATAAGGGGTCTTAGGACACATTCTTTATGACCCATTAGAAACTTTTATAACCCATTACCATGCATCTTAGGGGTACTAAAGGTTCATTAGGATTCCTAGGACACTAATGTATGGTAAGGGGTCCTAAGGGCTCTTTAAAACTCCTTAGGACCTATTAGGACCCTTTAATATACATCTTAGGGGTCATAAGGTGTCCTAGGACACAAATGTATGGTAAGGGGTCGTAAGGGGTATTAAGGGGTCCTAAGGGCTCTTAAGGGATCTTTAGGACTCCTTAGGACCTGTTAGGACCCTTTAGGACCACTTAACATACATCTTAGGGGTCATAAGGGGTCCTAGGTCACTAGTGTATGGTAAGGGGTTGTAAGGGGTCCTAGGAAATATTAATGTTTACTAAGACCCCTTAGAACCCTTTCAGACTAATACGATGTATAGGTAGGGGTCATAAGGGGTCCTAGGACACATTAATGTTTTATAAGACTCCTTAAGACACCTTTCAACCCCTTAGGATCCCTTACCATACATTATTCTATGGTAAGGGGTCCTAAGGGGTCATAAAGAAGACATTCATATGGTATGAGGAATCCATGGTTATGACCACGATATCTAATTCAATGTTTTGAGTGAATTATATTTTTGATGTGGAAGATAGTGTACCTATTGGGTCATCGATTAGAATTTCCTAATAAATCAATTAAGGTAGTGGATTTGTGGTTGGCTATTTTTTATAGAAATGTATATTACGTTTGGGGGTGACATATTAAGTATGATTGATACTCATTTCGAGAGGGTTGGTGAATATTTTGTGTCAAATTTGATGGAAGATTTTTTAGGTCTTAATCCACTTAAGAGCACATTATATAAGGAGATCTAAATCATGTGATTTAGGGTTGCAATCATATTTTCAAGTGCAGCGATCAGAGATTGAAAAAGTAGAGATCTGTACAACATTAGAAAGAAAAGGAGTAAAGAGGATTTGATAGGAAAACAATACCATTCTACAAATCATTATTGCTATTGTTTCCTAACAATTTCAATAGGTTAAATCCATTAACAGGGTAGGTCCTAACATGTCTTTATTGTAAATCCTTTAACATGGTAAATTATTTATTGAAGGTTGAAATCCTCTAGCGAGGTAGGCTCTAACAAGTATTTGGGTACTTCTAACAAGGTAATAGTCACTTTTAACAAGGTGAACCTTAGAAAGGTTATTGTAACTCCTAACACAGCAAACATTTTTACTACAGTAACGTGATTTTTTCGTGTTGTGCCCATTGTGGTTTTTTCCCTCTATCAAGGGTTTACACATGAAAAATATATGTCATATGTGATGCTTTTATGGATGCTTGAGGTTTTTTACTTCTAAATGATAATATCAGTTGCATGTTTCATTATTTGGAAGTTTTTAATTAGATTTGTTAGATCGGTGGAGAAATTTCTTAAGCAATTGTTTACACTTATTCACCCCCCTCTCAGTGGTTGTGCATACTATCCAACTCATTCCTAGATTATCACATATACCTAAAATGATATGGAGAAACGCTCATGCAAATATGATGAAATGAAATAAGAGATAACCTTAAACTACTTCAACATAAAACATGCAATGCAAACCTCCCAAAATGATAAAGTGTTTGATAATGTTGTTGTATAAGGTATGTGGTTTCTCACATTCCTGCAACATAACAATTTATGAAAGATGGTTCCTATGAGAAATGAGGAGAAGGATCCTATTTTATTGATTTTTGAAAGGGTTAGGTAGGCTTTGATGAAGGGGATTAAGAGGCAAAAATATGGATGGCTAGGATTAAGAGGTGAAAGAAGGTTTGAGGAGATTAAGAGGCAAAATAGATGGATGGCTAGCATCTAGAGGCAAAAGATGAAAAATTCAAACTTTACTTTTAGAGGGAAAGAGGAATTTGAAATTATTGGAGGAGAAAAGAGATGAAGAGGTGGCTACCTTGGAAAAGGTGATTGTGCACATGATTAGAGATAATCCACCTTTAATCAAGATTAGGGGAATATTAGAAAAAACAAGATTAGAAAAAAATAAATGAGGATTAAATTAAAATAATTTTAATTTAATCAAGGTTTAGAAGAACTTTAGGCTACTGAAGGAATAAAATAAATAAAATGTATTTTATATTAAGAAATAGAGGGATAATATATTAAATTGAATTTAATATATTATAGTATTTAAATAAAATTTAAATACAAAGGGAAAATGAATTTATTTAAATAAATACAATTTAATTAAATAAATAGAGGAATATAAAATTATAGTTTTTAATTAAAATCAACTATAATGTTAAGGTAAAATTTTAATAAAAATTAATATTAAAGTGTGAATGGATAATTTTAGGTGTCTACATTTTTCCCCTCTTTGATGTAGCATCATAAAATGATGTTATATCAAAGAAGAATAAAACATAGTGGATAAAAGGGATAAGACTAGAAGCAAGATACCCAAGTCATGGAAGGATGAGAAGGAGGACAAGGAGGGACTAGTATGCCCTCTCGAGAGGACATGTGAGTTTGGAGAACAAGGGTGTGCTCTCGAAATGGATAGGAGTATGGAAGGAAAGGGAAAAGTATAGGGATGATGAAGGAAGAATAGAAGAAATTCATGCTACAATGGTATGAGAAACCTAGGTTTGATATTGTACTTGACGTTATGCACCAAGGTATGAGGAACCAAGATAAAATGGTGGCAAGTACATGATAAAAAGGGTAAAATACAACCATATGTCATATGACACCATGATATGTAAGACCATGATGTCTTGTGACAACAGGATGTTAAGACCATGATAAATGCAAAAAATGCTAACACATACAAGAAATGAGAAAGCATGCACATAAACCAAAATCAAACCATTATTTTTCCCCTAGTCAAGATGAAAACTAATTGATTGATTGATTGACTGGTTGAGTGATTGGGAGGGTAGGGCCTCAAGGATTGTGAAGGATTTCATGAAAAATTGATTAATGGATTATCAACTTATTTGGGTCAAGATTATGACTCGATTAAAGATTGATGTTCTAGATTGCAAGATTGGATTGCATGTATTAGTATTGACTGCACTAGATTGGACTATATTGGATTAAAAGGGTTTTTTATTATGTTTTGGATTTTTTCGTTTGGATAGAAGGGAATTGGAAGATAAATCGAGTGAATTGGATAGGATGGGAGGATGATAAGTGGATTAGATAGAATGGAAGTGGATGGTAGATAAGATGATGGAAAGAGGATAAATGGATTGGAGGATAAGATTAATTGTATTAGAAGATAAATGGATTAAATAGAATGAGATTGGAAGATGAATAGATTGAATTAGATATGGAGAAGGGATAAAATGGCTTGGGACCCATGACAAGGGAGAATAGAGGAATAATAGAGTATGAAAGGGTGGAGATATAGCTTAAATAAGAGATATATGAATGAAATGGCTAGATAAGTATTATAGAATGGAAGGATATGTGGGATGAACGTATGAAGGATAAACGAGTAGAGATCCAAGTACTATGTGGAAAATGAGTGAAATACCCACACTAAAGGTGGGAAAATGAAGGATGAGAAGGTGGGTGATAAATTATGTATTAAATGGAAGGATGGTGTGTATGGGATATGAGTGGAATACTAGAGGATGGAGAATAAGGAGAGTAGGATCCAAGGACAATGCTGTAAAGGATGCCCCAATACTAGAGGTGGGAGGATGAAGGATGGAGAGATGGAGGATGAAGGATATATGAGATGGATGGATAGTGTATAAAGGATGTGAATTGAGGGGATAAAGGATTATATATTCCAACACATGCATGGATATTTTAGTGCCTCTAGTTTGTATGAAGAGATAAGGTTGGAAAGGTGGAAAGGGATATGAGATGGAGGGTATACATAGGATATGAGACAATGATATGGAAAATATAGATGGAATATAATAATGGACAATGTATGGAGAAAATCCATTGGATAACCAAGATCAAAGACATAGAAATGAGGATGGACTTATTTAGGATTAGGGATGGGGGATGAAGGAAACAAATAGGATAAGGACTATGAGATGGAGGATATAAATAGGATGTCAAGATCAAATATGGATAAAGTGGGTGGACTTATGTAGGATAATGGATAGTGGATGAATAGTGAATGAGGGACTGGAGGGTGTGGATAGGATAGTCAAGATCAAAGATGGGAAAAGGATGATGTTCTTAGATAGGATGATGGGTGGTGGATAGGGGAGGTGTAAGGTATGTATGGTAGAACAGTATGGATGGAACTTTCCTGTAAGTGTAGAATGCAAGAGGATGAGGATAAGTGAATGGATATATGAGGATTTGAAAGATAATGGATAAGTGATAAGGAGATGGAGGGAAGGAATTCAAGCATCTAGTTCCATGGATGGTATTCCTTGATATTTGTTTATAATAGACCAAGGAATTTTAGATATAAGCTTATAGATGTTGGTAGGATTAAAGAAGGGAGATGAATGGATGGGGGATATGGAGGGGAAGATAAGGATTGATGCATAGGATTGAATTAATGGAATGGAAGGAGGGGGAAGGATTGGTGGATAATAGATGGAAGGTTGGAAGACTAGTGATATGAAGGATTTGGAAAGTTCATCATTGGCACACACCTTGAAGTGTGGTAGAGTAGTGGATGAGGATATTTTGAAGGAGATAGAGAAAATGGGGATTTTGGGATGTAAGGACCCTAAATGGATTTGGAAAATTGAGGATTTGAGGACTTATGAGTGGAGAAAGATTTTGGGTTAGCAAGTTTGGATGCCAAATTAGATATTTATTTGATAGAAATTGCTTAAGTAGCTTAGGAATCCATATGAATTTATTTTTGGGCCTTTGCAGCCTTTTGAAATTTTCTTTATTTTGTATCACATTTTTCTTTTCTTGATCATGTCTTTTAGATGGGACATGTTGATCCTTTAATTTTTGTGGATTTTTGGCTTTATACATTTTAGCTTAGGCATCCAATTTGCTTCCATTAGCCATGGTATGGGTGCACAAGGGTAGATGGTTTGGAGAGTTTATGGATGGAATAATGGAGGATTAATGTTGGAATAAATGCAAGGATGTGTGACTTTGGTGATCTTGCTTTGGTATTGGAGGTATGTAGTGACCCAAAATGGATGAAAGGGATGAAGGGATTTATTTTGGGACATAAGGAACCAAAATGGATTTGGATGAGGAAGGGATGGTGTTTGTAGCATAAGGGCCCAAAATGGATTTGGAAAATGGAGGAGGGGAATATTTGAGTTTAGATGGAGGGATTTTGGATTTGGAAGGGATAGAAGGTTTAGAAACATCTTGATAATATTTTTTCTAATGGGATACTTATTATTTTGTAAACAAGATGTGAGTCCATGTGAATGGGGGTAGAGAGGTGGAAGGAATGATAGGCTCTTTAAGGAAGCCATGTTGGATAGAGGTGGAGGAACTGATCTTATATGTATGAAGTTCATGGATGGATTGGATAGGTATTATGGGATTTTGTGGAGGAATAGGATCATGTGGAGGATTAAGCTCATGAAGGGGATCTGAAGAGATAACAATATATTGAGATAGATTGGCATCATGACATGAAGTTGAAGGGATACTTTGATGTTGAATTTGCGGAGAATTATGTGGTGGAATGAAAGGGATGGGTGGATGTTGAGATGGAAGGTGATCGTGAATTGGAGTGGAGGGGATGAAATCATGATATGGAGTAATTTGATCTTGACATGGAGGGGGATTAGTGGATTGGATACATGGAATATCTTCATGAAGTGGGGGGTAAGTAGAGGTTAATTATTGACATGGAAGGGAATCATTAGTTGATGGAATGCAACTGATGTCTTGACCTTGATTGTAACTGGTCTCATGAGATTGGTTAAGAAGGATAAGTGGATCTTGATATGGAAATTTGGGAACTTCATATGGAAAGGTGTCATAAGATGGAGAGGTTTCAAAAGATGGATGAATATTTAGATTTAGAGGAGAAGAGGAATCCATGTTAGCATGCTTTGGAGAAAGGTGTTAGAATTTTTGGACATGTGAGGGTGATGTGATGGAGGATATGGAAGCTTCTGTAGGATTTGAGAGATACAAATCCACAGAATTCCAAGAATACCTGGATGCAAATAAACTATTATAGGAGAGAAGCAGAAAGAGGAAAAAGTAGAACTCAGAAGTTACTCAAAATGTGAGAGAAAAATTATAACCCAAGCTAATTAAAAAAGAATTACAAGGTTCAACCTATAAAGGTGAAAAAAACCCTAAAGCCTAAAAAAACTAGGTTGCACATTAATAATTAATAAAATAATTAATTATTAATGCATCTAAGAGAAAGCTTAAGCACTAAAGAGTAATAACTAATTAAATCAACATGATTTAATTAATAAGAAAACAAATGATTACTCTAACACCCCCCCTTAAGCTAAGCACAGGGGGTAAGCTAACTTAGCACAGCTATGAAAGCAGGAAATGGGTCCCGGCAACAAGGCCTGACAGGTCCCCAATAAAAGGAAATCTTTGTAAACCAGAGACAGAAGAAAAGCCAGTGGGAAAAAACCCTCTCCAAAAAGAGATAGAAAAAAGCAGAAAATAAATGTCTCAAGAGACTCTCTCAAGACTATAAGTACAACTAGCCCCCCCCATGAGAGAGGGATGAGACACCAAAGCCCCCCAGAATGGAGAAACTTCAGTCAAAATGGAAGATGCCTGATGTAGAATCCAAAAGGAGATCTTGAAGCATTAATAATATTCCTCCCCTTGGGAAGAAATAGATCCAAAGGATGATGTTGAAGAAATCCTATGAAGAGTGATGAACCAATTTGACTCAAGATGTGTGCCATGATCGGATGCTAAAGAATCTCTCTATCTAAATTGAAAAAATGATGCCAAATCCAAACTGATGTGGAGAATCCTAAAATGCAACTTCTAAATGCACTGATAATGGTGGGTGAATAGTGATAACCTGACTGTCAAGGTAGAGGAGATGAATGTCATCAAAATAATCCTCCAAATGTGCAATATAAGACTCAACAAACAAGAAGGAGATGTCTGCAGGATAAGAGTCCAAAGTAGCTATGTTTGGAAGGTGAATGATACCCTGTTGCAGTGAATCAAGAACAACATGAGATATTGATGAAGTCTCAGTCTAAAGAGTAGGAACTCAGAGACAAGCCTCTGATCCATCATAAGATGTAAGGGTGTCTAAATACTCAAGCCCCTCTAAATTATCATGATCAAAGGGTGTATTGTCTCTCCAAGAAATGGGTATGAGACAATCTAAGAAATGGGTATTCTCTCTCCCAAAAATGTGGCCAAAGTGGGTGAGGACAATCAATGTTCGATATAGCCAACATAGTGTCATGATTAACACTAGATAATATAAGTCCTACTATGTGATCTCAAATAATATCCCATGCTAATTTTCCCTCTGAAGTGGGTGATTTAGGTATGAGATCATACAAATAAGGCAAACAAATAAGCCACCTACAATGTGTAAGTATACCCTTTGCACATGACTCATAATTACACCGTTCCAAAATTAAAACTGAAGGGTGGGTAGAAAAACCCATGATAACTCTTTTAAATGAAAAAAAATTAAGAAATCTGACCTTACTGCATTTAGATCAAAACCTAGTGTAGTGAGGAGGTGTTGAGTGTTTTTTTGACACATCCAACTTGCTAGGATCTCGAGATTCGATTTCCTCTCTTGAGGGAATAACAGAGTTATTCCCAAGGTTCTCTAGGGTCGGGTCACAACCTGCTTGGTTACTCAGTTGAAGATAAATGTGATTGTTCATGAGGAGGCCTTTGCTGGTACGTTCAAGACAACAAACTATAAAATATTGTTAGTTTCTATTTAGGTATTTTCTATTTTAACAAGTATGGGTATGGTAAATAACATGCAACTTTTGTATGTTTCAAGATAGTGAATTTCAAAATTTCAAACAGAATTTAAAGAGATGAGGGTAACAAGAAATGCAACAAATTGTAAAGAAAAGTGAAATCCTAAAGACATAAACCGCTGTAAACCCTTCCTTGCAAATTGAATGCTGGAGAGATTTAGAACAACCCATGAAGCATAAATCAGACCACATCACAATTCACTACTCCACAGATGCAAGTGTTTTGGAGAAAAGATATGTTTTACCCATACAAGATATTCAAAATCTATCACATTGCAAAGCCAGCAAGACGTGTGCACCCACGAGATGGATTTATTGTTAATACCAAAGATGACCTCCTCTGCACATTTGTCATAGCAAGGTAGATATACAACAGCAAACTCTAACTAAAAGTAGCATGAATTCAAAACACAACAACACAAAGGGCTCTCTGAAAATAAAGAATAATGCAAGCATACATTCAATAAATTCGCATAGCTAGAAGTAATTCACACACCATGAATGAAGCACCCAATATAGATATTTATTGTATTAAGAAATCCACCCTTTACATTTCTTTTTTATTACAATATATAGAGTTTTGATCTACAACTCTGATTTTCAGAGTCAGGGCATTAGAGAGTCTAAACTAAAGAAAAAAAGCTAAAACTAGAACTTTGCTTAAGGGAAACTACTGCTAACTAATACTATATAACTCACATGGATTCTCAAACCCATTTACAATCCATTTTCTCATGCAAAGAGGGAAAAATCTGCCAAGAAGAGAAAGGGAAATAAGGTAAGTTCCTTCTGTGAACTTGGAGACTTCTTCTTGATTCTTGTGGTTCTTCTTGGATTCTTCATCTGAGGCTGTTACTGGCGGTGGGAACTGATGGGAGACCCTTAGTCCCTCTAAAATGAACTCAAGTTGTCCATTCATCTAATCTAGAGTCCAACTAGTGTTTGATAAAAGTGACCTCGCTGGAAGCACCTAGTTTTCAGACCCTGACCTCTACCCTAAAACTTTAATGCCTTTAAAAGTTCTTAAGTGTTTCCCAACATTCAAAATTTGAAAGATTCCCAAAACATCAGACTTGTCGCAGGCTGAAAGGCTGAAAAAAATTGAAGAGGTTGAAAAGGCTGAAATTTTCAAAGGGCGAAAGGCCAAAAAAATGTTTCTTGTTTCGGGGCCAAAATGTCGGAGGCCGAAAGGCTGAAAAAATATGCCTTAGTAGAAATTCAGCTAAGTGTGAAAATCTTGCCCTGTGCACCTGCTAACTGGACCTTGAAGCTTTATCTAGGAAATACTTCTGGGTGAGCTATCTGGAGCCTCTGTACTATCTCCTAAACTTCTTCAAAATTTATCTCCTTTCTTTTTATCTTGGCAACCCTTTGTTCTTGTTCCTTTCTGAAGATAGTTAATTCAGAAGAGAAGAGTGTGATCTCTTCCTCATGTTGCAGCATCCTTTGTATTTCTTCTTTTAGGTAAAATAATTGCTGCAGGGCCTCTTTGGTGCTAACTCTTGCCAAAATATCTTTGAACTATTGAACCACCTCTTTTGATGGACTTAGCGCCTATCTATCTTTATCCCAATATACATCAAAGCTGACCCCTGTGAAGAATGCATTCATATCTTCAATCCATTTTATCACTTCCTCTCGCTTGTCAGCTATGAGGGCCTAGTGTTTCTTGTAAACCTTAATTGTTTTGGTCATATGTTCAATCCATGCCTTAAACTTGTCCAGTTCTTCGCCTTCATAGACCTTCACCAGGATTTGGAAACGTTGCTCTTGGATTATCTCCAAGTCTTGGAGGGCTGCTTGCCACTTAACTATTTCTGAATCTATACCCCCATCATTCTCCACTAGGTCAATTAGTGAATTGGCCTCAACAAATATAGTATGGTACAAACTGAATACCAATGGGATAGCCTTCTCTCCAAATTTTTAGAAGTTGTTTCTCCTATCAGCACTTGCTTGGATGAAAGAAGGAGTCAAACCTGATGGAAAATCCGATGTAGCCTTTTTATTTAGCATGGCTTCTAATGAAGCCTCTGGACAATTTGGGTCAATAGGACCCACCATCTTTTGAATGAATCCTTTTAAAGCTTCATTTTTGTCTGTTAAGGTTTTGATGGTTTCTTCATCTTTATTCATGAACCCCAAAGCATGCTTCAGCCCTAGAGTTGCTAGTGTCTTGCTCCCTTCTCTGGTAGGTTCGCCCAAATACACCTCTCTAAACGGATAAACTTCCATTGTGCCAGGTGTTTGAGAAGTGCTCAGGGGTGGGATAGCTATTTGGTATTTCCAATGACCCCTAGTTTCCTAAGTCACATATGACATGGTTCTTTCTAGTACATCAATTTCTTCATGGTGGAAGGATTGTGTTACAGAGGTCATATTTGTATCCTCTCTGTCTAATTCATTGGTGTAACTTCTCTTCCTAGGTTTTATCTCCTTGGTAAACCAAGTAGGTTTCCTAGATGTAGTTACAGGTTCATATGGTGCAACATGGAGGATCGAAGTTAAGCCTTGTACTTCCAGAGTTATTTATTGCTCTGATTCCTTCTCTTGCCCCCTTTCTTGTTCTCTCCCTCCTTCCTTCATTCTTTCCCCTTCTGTATCCATATCCATTTCCCCTTCTTCCTTCTCCTCCTCCACCTCACCTCATTCACTTACCACATTTTCTCCTTCTTTGTCTGGGCCCTCCTCGGTGGAAGAGTCAATTAGTAATTTTGACCTAAGACTGGTCATGGCCTCCATCATGGTTTGGAAAGGTGATGTACCTTTCATACTTACTACTTCTTTGGAAACCTAGGTGGATCATGTTGAAGGGATTGATGTTGATGGAGTAAGTGTTGGTATGGCTGGAGTGGGAAATGGGAGAATAGTAGTAGTAGAGGAGGGAAGATTTGGTGTAGGAGTATGTGTTGGGGTTGGAATTAATGGTGGTGGAGTAGGAATTGGACGTGGTAGAGAAGATGGTGGAGTAGGGATATGAGGTGGTGGAGTGGAAACAGGTACTTCCCCTACTATATTATTTGTAGTAGTGACTCGGGCTATCCCACTATCCTAAACCTTAGGCTCTTGAGTGGAACAAGAGCTCACTTGTGTAGTAGGGATATCCACTGAAGGATTGGTGAATTCGACCGGTGGTTGAGTGAGGATCACCTGGGGCTCAAGTGTGTACATCCTAGCTATGATCTAAAAATCCTTCAAGTCCTTCAAAATCAAAAATCATAAACTCATCAGATCCTAAGGCATCCAAGTTCGAGACTCTTCTTGTACCATTTCTAACTGCAGAGATTCAGAACTCTTCTTCCTCTTATATGTTTTCTTTCCCTTCTCAGTGGTGGGAAGAGATTGGCCAGAGGTAGATGGGCCTTCACCTGATAGGGGTTGTGATGATCCTACTGGTGGGTTGTCATTCTAGTTTTCTTGGGCCTGGGATTAGAGCCATATTCAACTCATCGTTCATGACCATAGATGGTTATTGGATTCTGAGGGGGAGCTTTCTTGTACTTAGTAACTGTGGACTTCTCCCCTTGCTATTTTTATACTTTCTTTAAGGGATCCATCAATGTTTTTACTAGGATTAGACTCATTTTTTGTGGCTTCTTGATCCAATTTATTGTGGTCTTTATCACATGCCTTTCCCAGAAGTCCATGTCATAATTTTTATCCTTTTCCACCTCTGTGTTCATGATTGGCCGGTCATATACCTTGTCTTTTGTGTAAATGTCCTCTAAGACTTTGTCTGAATCACATTCCCAATCCTTTGAGGAAATAGGAACCTTTAATACCTCTTTTTCCAGAGTGAGGTTCATTCTGCAATAGTCCCAGATCCTAACCTCATGATCGTCTATGCAGTTTATCCAGTGATCTTCCAAGTGTGGCTCATGTATGTAGAATTTTCCAATAATGTGGTTGTAAGTACCTATGGGGTCAAAATGGGCTCGCACTATTTTATAAAATTGCAAGGGACAATCATCCCATTCAATAGCCAAGGATTTGCAAACTTTCATGTCTTGCAGTGCGTATGGTCCCAAAGAAATAGGAAAGTCCCAACAGTGCTTCTTTTTATGTTTTATATGTTTGTATACATCTGCGAGCTGTCTAGCCATCTCCAGTATAATTATCCAATCAGATGGGTACTTGGGCAGCTTCTTTGGTTGCAAGGTTGACCCAGCTATCTGAATGTATGTGAAAGTCCTGAATTGGATAAAATAGGCCCCAATGGCCCTTACTTTAGCAGCAGCCTCCTCTGACATCCTCTTAGCAAAGTCACCTTCAATGGATTGGATGACTGTGAATATGAATGCATCGTTAAATATCCTATAGTCAGGGGAATCCTCTAGCATGTGCACCCTTTTTATCAGCTATGGGTATACAATGTGGGGCCACATATTCAGATCATTTAGACTCCCTTTCTTGGTAAGGCCTGGATAATCTACCCGTACTGCTAGTAAGTAAACCATGTAGGTGCTCCTGTAGAACTTAGGATTATGTTTTATTGCTATCAATTGCTCATCCAAATTGTCACTAATAATAGTGCCCCAGTCAAAACTTACCTTTCATTCCCAGATCCTTTCTATCAACAGGATCATCCAGTGCTCAAGTTGAGTGGATTGAGGTAACCCATACACCCGACTTATCAATGTTATGGCTGCTTGAATGTCATCTTTCATATATCCTCTTCGGAGGTCTATCTTGTCCAACTTGTTCTTCGAAAGAGGTTGCTTGAGGTACTCATTGTTCATCATCTCATTTATTCCCTACTCTCTATTTCTGAACCACTTGGTCCCTTTCTCAATATGGAAGTCATAGAACTTGTCTATGCCCTTGTGAAGGTGGAAAATGTCTTCAATGACATCTGACCTTATATCCAGTACCACTTGACCCTCTGTGTTTACAACCACCCTTTTATCTGAGTCATAGTGGTGAGCCAAGGTGATGATCAGCTCTGAAGATGAGATAGCTACCAGGTGTGCGGCTGCGTTTACCAACCCATTTAGAACCAGTGTGGTGTAGTCGTCAGATCTATTTGCTGGCTGAGAACACTGAGTCAGGAACTCATTCCAGTCTATGTTTCCAATGTTGGTATCCATTATCTCACTATGCTTGTTCCCCACCTAAGAAATCAGGGTATTCCCTTTATATTGATACTTCATCAGAGAGGTTATCTTTGGTTCAGTCATTCCTGCAATAAAAATAAGTAATTCGTAGCTTATTGAATAGGAAAAAAAAACAATTTAAACTAGGAAAGAAAAAACAAGAGAGCTGATTAAACATCTAAGTGAAAATTTTCACACTTTTGGCCTGCAAAAAAGAGCTATTTTTGGAAAAGGTCCGTTGGACCTTTCAGGATCTGAAACTATGAAGTGTTTGCTTGCGGATGCCGAAAGTCTGAAACTATCGAGGAACCCCGAAAGGCTGAACCTTATGTTGCAAGGAGGCTTTTGGCCTTTTTGGACCTTTTGGAGGTCCAAAAGACTGACAAGTCCAAAATGACACTTAGGTCGAAAGCTTTGAAGATCTATTTTCAGCCTTTCAGAGGTCGAAAACCTGCGGCAAGGGCCGTGACCGATGAAAATGAAAAAAAAAACCTAAAAACCAGAACAAAGGGGAAACTAGAAAACCCTAGGCCCAACAGGGAGGGACATCCCTATCAAAACACAAAGGCACAAAGGCTTGATGATAGCAAGAAACAAGGTGCCCTAGGTTGGATAGGCACTAGGAGCGAAACAAACCCTTCGAGACTCAAAACACAAAACCAAGGTAGGCGAGAAGAACCTACCTTGAAAGAACCAGGAGCAGGAGGACAACCAGATGACTCAAAAAAACACAAGTAGTCAATGAGGAGGAGCAGATGAAACTGTAGGCAGAAAGAAAAAATGACAAGTGACTTAAAGTTTGAAGGCCTCTCCTATTTATTACCCATGGGCTAACGTTAGTCATTTTGGGGATTTCAGACTCTGAAAGACCGACAATTTTGAACAGAGAGAGCCTTCGGCTTTTCAGGGTTTTTGGAGGCCGAAAACACTGAAAGGACCAAGTTTTCGGCCTTTCGGCCATATCAGCATTTTGAAGTACCTAAGTCCTCCAAAATGCCAAAAGGGGCAAAAGGATAAAAAAAGGCTCTCTTCCCTTCTTTGACTTAGTTTAAGCAAATTTCTTTGAGGGTTGATTGGATTTTGCACAAGGGGAAAACACGACCTAAAGCAAAAAGACAAAAAAAGGGGTCCCCATGGTTAGAGGACCAAAAAAAAATGGGGTGTGTGTTGTGGACCCACAACAAATATCCCCAACAAAAAGGAGGAATGACCAAGGCATTTCTTTATCAACAATACTCTTCTGAAAAGTAGCTTTGTAGTAGAATAGAACCAAGAGGTGGTGGAGTTGATAATTCTTCAATGACCTCCAATCTGAGGTTCTTCTGTTGGTTTCCCTATGTGTGTTCATGTGTGCTTATTTCTTGACCCTTGGTTGTGATAACAAAGACACTTGCCAGCCATTCCCAACCTTCGCCAAATAGACCAGGGCTTCCTGGAAAGAGCTTTGCTGCCAGTCAGGCATTCATAGCCCTGAAATTTTTTCCCCGAGTTCCAAGTATAACCTTTATCTACTACCGGTCAAGCATTCATAGCCCCGGTAGAGGTTGTCACAATCACCCAAGTCCATTCTTCCTACTAGGCTATAGCTTTCTTTCCTAAGAGCTCCATCTTTTGAATAATCATTTTATCTCTTCTACTTGCTTGGAGATGTATCAAGCCTTGGATTTTAGCGTGTTCCATGCCTTTAGGTCCATAACCATTTTTTTTATATATATCTGAGCAACGATTAGGCGGTGTTGCCCAGTTTTTTACACACGTGATCTCTTTGGGGCACTTTTCTTTTGAGTGTTTCTTTTTTTTCTTTTTTCTTTTTTTAGGCTCTCCTTTCTTCATTATTCCCTCCGCATTAAGTTCAAACTTGGGTTCTAGGATCAGTGGGTACCCAAACCTATGCACTCAGGCTGGCTATAATTGGAAAATGCCCTAGAAACCAACCTCCTTGGGTGTTGTATCTCAATGTGTCCTGTGATGAGGATAACCAAACTTCAAACTCCTTGTTTGTCAATGATAATTATCACTACTTTGTCTTTTGGGAAGGTTCTTCTATGCTGCACGTATCCTTAGAGAAATTTGACTAAGAAATACCTCTGCTCCTTTTGTGGACCACCTTGGACTGGATCCAAAACAAACTGACCCAATGAAACAAAATGAGCCCCTGACAAAAGAAAAGAATAAACACGAACGAAAGGAAAGACTGACGATGAGGATGACAAAGAAAAAAAACACAAAAGTGACTATGGTAGAAGGGATGAAAGAAGGTCCCGCTCAGGATCCAAAGTAATGTTTGAGGAATTTCCCATTGATGGAAAATGGGGTCAACTCTCCAATCAATGTGTTGATCCCAAAAGTGTTCTCCCCTAGGATCTCTGATATTTGGTAAGGGTCTATCCATAGTCTTTGGAATTTGGTGTGGCTGCCTGGCTTTTCTTTCACCTTATCCCACATGAGGACAAGGTCAGAGATCCTAAAGGCCTTGATGGTAGATCTCTTATTGAACCACCTTTTGACTATAGCCTGATGATTTGATACATGTTCTAGGGCTATAGTTTGTTTCTCCTCTAGGTTCAGGAGATTCATGAGTCTAATTTGTACCTGATCTTCCTCCCCTAGATATTGGTCCATGAATCTCAGAATTGGGATCTTTAGGTTCATACAAAAGACCAGTTGCAAGTCGTAGACTAGGTAATATGGAGATATCCCTAGGGCATTCCTTATCCTTACGTGATCAGTCCACAAAGCATATTTCAGCTACGTGAGCTAGTCCCTGGGGTTTTCATCTAGGAGGTGTTTAATCACTGCTGTCATATTTTTGTTTGTAGACTCTGTTACGCCATTACCTTGAAGATAGTAATTTGAAGAGAATTTGAGGATTACCTAGTTTTTGAAGGCCCATTGTGTGAGCAAGGCTGAGGAGAAAGAGGGAGCATTATCACATACCAGATAGAATGGCATCCCAAACCTAGTTATGATGCGCTCCTCCATGAATTTGGTCACAACCTCTGTAGTACAATTCTTTAGTGCTTGCACTTTTGTCTAGCGTGTGAAATAGTAAGTGGTTGTCAAGATAAACTTATGTCCTACAAATGAAGGGGGGTTAATCACTCCAACAAAATCTAAACCCCATTGGGAAAATGGGCATACCTCATAGACTGGTTGTAGGGGCATTGCTGGGTTTCTCTCTTGAGTTGTGCTAGTTTGGAAAATGTGGGAAGATCTCACGTGCTCGCTAGTATCTTTAAATATTGTAAGCCAAAAATATCCTGCTCTCAGGATTTGGTGAGTAGTGGCCTCCACCACTCCATTTCCCATTCCATATTTGTCATCAAAGTCCACCAGGATTTTTTTTGCCTCCATTCTATGCAAGCATCTTAAGTACAAACCCTTGTAATTATGTTTGTATAGTTGTCCACCTTTTAGCATGTAAGAGCTACTTTTGATCTTTAAATCTCTTCTCTGGGAACCATTCATTCCTTCATGGCAGAAATTCTGTAACAAACAATACACTATGTCTTGGTACCACACATCAGTGATAACACCTTGATTGGTGTATGTTTGGCAGACCAGACCTTCTTCAAACTTAGAGATCAGCTTCATTAGGCCCTGGCCTCTCACCAAATTCATCAGTTGGATCTCTAGGTCAAAATCTTGGAGGATTACCATCCATTTTCCTCTCCATTCTCCTAGCTCATTCTGCATCAGGAGGGACTTAACTACTACATCTGGAACTATCCCGATGACTTTACACCTTAAAATATAATGTCTAAATTTCTTCACCACCTTGACAAGAGAAAATGCCTGCTTATCTAGGTTTGGGTATCTAAGCTCAGTATCTTTGAAGGGGCAACTCATAAAGGAAATGGGCCTTTCATCCTCACTATTCTTCTTTTGTGTGAGGATGCCCACGCATGAGTGCTCTGACTTAAAAGAGTAAAATTTGAAATAGATGGTGTAGTCAGGACTAGCTAGGACTAGTGTTGTAGCAATGGCATTCTTAATCTCTTCAAAAGACTTCTTGGATAGGAGATTCCATTCAATCTTCACGTCTTTCTTGAGCATGTAATTCAATGGTTTTACTATTTCTATGAAGCCACTGATGAATTTTTTTGACAAAGTTGATCTTCCAGAAGAAAGGCTTTAGTTCCTTGCGGCTATGAGGTGGTGTCAACTTTAGGATTGCCTCCACCCTTTCGGGGTCAATGGATATCCCCTTTTTAGAGATGATATGTCCCAAGAGATTCCCTTTAGTTACCCCAAACATGCATTTCTTGGGATTGAGGGAGACCCCAAATTATCTACACCTTTGAAGGCATTTCCTGAGGTCATTTATGTGGTCAGTTCTTAGTTTTTATTAGACTGTGAGATCATCCATGTAAATGATAATGCACTTCCTGACTAATTCTTTGAAAGCTATGTCCATTGCTCTCTGAAAGGTGGCTCTAGCGTTAATCAGCCCAAAAGGCATCTGTCGGTAGGCGAAAGCTCCCCATTTAGCGGTGAATGTTGTTTCTAGCCTATCCCCTTCTTGTACCGTCACCTGATTGTACCCAGAGTAGCCATCTAGGAACAACATCATTTAAGATCCATTAACCTTCTACAACACTTCATCTAGAGATGGGAGTGGATAATTATCCTTTTGAGAGGACTTGTTGAGGTTCCAGAAGTCTACGCATAGCCTAATTTCTCCAGTCTCCTTTCTCACAGATACTAGGTTCACAACCCATGTAGAATGTCAAATCAGGAAGATGATCCTAGCTTCAAGTAGCTTTTGGACTTCCTTTTGGATTAAGGGCTCCATAGTGAGGTTCACGAGTCTTTGTCATTGTCTAAAGGGCTTAGCATCCAACTTTAAAGGGATGTTGTGCACTATGACTGAGGTGTCATATGTCTTTAATTCTTCATAACTCCATGCTATGACATCTCAATATTCAGTAAGAAGCTAGACCATTTTCTCCTTTTCTTCCTTAGTTCCCACCTTTCTGATGTGGACTTTTGTTGGTTCTTCTTCCATGCCTAGGTTGTAGGTGTCACATTCTTTACCATCAGGTGTTATGTCAGTACATCTTCTTATAGCAGTCTTGTCACTGTCAAAAATCCTCTCTAGCTCTACTATTCCCTTGGGTATGGCATTGGTCTTTAGGTTTATGACACCGTGATCATCAGGCTCTTTAGGTTCGGTTGTTTCCTCACCTTTCTTCTCCTTGTCTATGATCTACTTTTTGAACACGCCGGCACACATGATAAACTCTAAGATATGTTGATCATCTTGGAAGACTTGAAAGTTAGTGATATTATCTGGAATGGCCGGGCTAAGACAAGCTCAATTGAGAATTTATTTAGTTTGGATTTTTCCATTGGATGTAGTGAACTAGCTAAGATATCCAATGTGTCAGCAATGACATTCTTTCTTCTAAAGATGGTTTTGATTTTGAAAGTGTCAAAGTCATTGATCAGATCCCATGCCCTATTTCAATAGGTTGAGAGCCTCTTATCATTGCAAGTACACTGGCTATGGATCTACTTGACAACCAATTGTGAGTCTCCTTCCACCATTAAGATTTTGATTCCCTTCTCATGAGATAGGAGGAGTCCGTGAACCAGTGCTTCATATTCTACATCATTGTTGGTACAAAGAAATTGTAATCTATAAGCAGCATAGAAAGACTTACCTCTTGGATTTATCAATTTGATTCCTACACCTTCTCCTTGTTTGCATTTGGAACCTTCAAAGTGTAGTTTCCATATTTGGGGTGGTTTAGTAGGGCTTGGTTTGGTTGTGCTTTTCTTAGAGAAATCCTTGGTCCTTGGTTTTTGACCCCTCTCTCCATCGCTGTCAGGAGAAGTTAATTATCCTGCATACTGAGTATGCCTAGGTTTGGGGAGTTTGTTGTCTTCATCAGCTATGTCTTCCAGCATTCTCCTAAAAGGGGGACACACTCCATCATCGAAGGTACTCCATTTGTTAAGAAAATTTAGGGTAGCACTTCTATCTTCAGAGTTTGATTCACTGTCTTGATTCTGAGGTGAACTGTTTGCAAGGACTCGGCTATCCATATCGAGCATGGCGTTGTTCTTGTCTTTTATCCCAAGTACATCTTCTTTTATTGTCAGTGCTTCTAGAAGTTTATTCGATTGGGAAATTTGAGCCAACACTCATGACAGAGCTTCTTGAGAACTGGGGCATGTAAACTCTAAATGACTAGCCCAATGCAATCAGCAATATCCAGGTAGTAACAAAATATTAGGATCTGCGTCTTGACCCAGATGCCGCAGGCTAGCTGTCGTGTTGTTGATGAAACTTTTGAAAATGTCATCACCAATTTTTTACTCAAGGATACCTTGGATGGGATTGTGGTTTGACTCTTCACCCTCTCAAATCTGGAACATAAAAATATCATCCATCCGATAAGTGCCCAAATCAGTTTGGGTGAAAAACACTTCATTTGGGGTATTGTATTCGGTGATCATCCTTTTCAGTTTAGGCTTGGCATCTATCTTGATCTAGTTGTTCAAACCTCTCCTTGGTAACCAGAGCTAGGTGAAATCTATAGAGAGCCACCCTCTCAAGCACTTGGTCCATTCTTGACTCAGCAGCATCCCATAAGTCTCAGGTATGTCCACTATGTGTATATCAATGTGCTCTTGTATCCTGGGATCTACGACTAGTTGAATGTGCACATCTTTGAGTACATAAATTACTTTGACCTTAGTTTTTTCCAACTTTATGACCACCCAATTCATTATTGGGGGCTCCATCCCCAACTTCTAGAAAATAGATAGGGGCATAATGTTGCATGAGGCTCCTGAATCGATTAGGCAATTATGTAGGTTTTTTCCAAACATCCGCAGGTTGAGTAAGAATGGTGGGACCTCCACCTTATTTGTGAATACTGTAGGGAATACCTCGGAGGTGTTGATATTAAACATGGGCACCCTTGCATTGTTTGAAGGGCCAGGCTTTGAATGAGCCAAGGATCTTAAAAGGGCTTCCTTTTGAGATGGGAAACCTTGCAATAATTTGAACATGGATATGTTTGCCTTAGTTTTCTTGAGCTCATCCATTGCACTATATTTTTCATTTGACCAGGCCATACCTTAGTAGCCAACATATGTACTTGTTTTAGGAGGTATAGGAGCATTCGGGCCTTTTGGAGGTATGGGGTTGTTACTAGCCCGTGGACCTGGTGGAGTTGGCTATTTTCCTGGAGGTATGCCATCAGTGAGGGGTTCCTTTCTAATCCAAAGGTTATATGAGTTTCGTTGATCATTCTAGAAGGCCTGTACCTCAAAATATTTAGTCTCATTTTCTCTCAAAAAAGGGAACATGAATTTTTCTTCTCCTGTATAGGCTTCTAAGCCTCCTTCCTTTCCAGATTCATAGGAATCAAACACCATAGCATTGAATTGCACCGGGGGCCCCTCTAGATTCTGGGTGTAGTGTTCTTGGGAGTTGTTCACATATCCATTATTGTCTTGATGCTTAATTGGAGCCTTTACAAAATTGGCCTCTGAAGCCTCATAAGTATTGGCATTGTCCGTTGGGATGTTGCCATTATTTGGTCTAGTGTTCCATGGCCAATTTGGCCTTTGCTATCCAAATGGTTTCTCCTACATGTTGTTGTTTCTATATGCATTAAAACCCCTATTTGGATTTTGAGGGTATGTATTTGGACCAGTAGACGCTTGTTGGTATCCACCTTGATTTTGGGGAGGGTTTAGCTTCATCCTGGTAACTTTGCTAGTGAGTTGTGATAAAGTATTCTTTACGGAATCTAACTCAGAAGCCATAAGGGCATCAGGCTCAGTTTGGGGTATAACCCTCTATTCTACAAATGTTGTCTTATGAGCTTTGTAGCCTGGATAAGTAATAGATGGAGGCAAGGTTGTACATGGCTGTGCTAGTATAGGATTTAGCATAGGTAGGTGACTGGCTAAGGCTTGATTGTTTGTTGCAAATGGGTGTGGGACAGAAAGATTACTCATGATGGGCACAGCCGCATAGCTCCCTTCTTATGGGTCCATTTGCTGAGTGAAAGTGATAGATTCATTGTACACCTTTTCAATCATGTCTCTATCTACTAGGGGAAGTCTTCTTAGAAAGATTAAGGAGAATGGATCTAAAGCCTTCAAGTAAACTTGTATGATGGCCTCATCTAGTATAGTGTAAGGACCTTCCAGCTTTTGGTGCATTTTGTGAAAATGATGATTAAACATAGCAATGGGCTCTTTAAGATCTTTCCTCATGGTTATGAACTGATGATGTGTCACAGCAGGATCGACATACAATTTGAACTGATTGAGGAATTTGGTTTCGAAGTCATTCCATACTGAGATAGACCCTCATGGAAAATTCAAGTACCAGTTGTATGCAAACTCTCCCAAAGTGTATGAGAATAGATGACATACGACATCTTGGTGGGCAATCTATTTACAGTTGCAAATTTTCTTGAAGGCATGGATGTGTTCTTCTACTATCCTAGATTTTCCATATATGAATCACATACAAAACTTCTCTAGATTTTTGGGTAACTCATGGAGCTGCCCAACAAAGTTTAAAAGTGATCTTGTGGTGTTGGAAAATAAGGCCATTGGACGAGTTGGTTGCAGATGTCAATTTTGCATGTTATAATCTTGGTCAATGACTATAGTAATAGTTGGGCAGTGATGTGTGATTTCTGTCCAAGAGGATTTTGAGGTACGACAAGGTGATGAGAAGATTTATCTTTTGCTTTACCCTTGTCACTGTGAGCTCTTTGGTGGTGAGTGAGTTCAAGAAACTCACCTCTTTTTGGAGATGACCTAAGCACACGCTCAAATCTCTCTAGAGAGAAAGATCCAATATTATCCATTTTTTTTGAGTCTTGAGGCCCTCCTTCTAGTGCCACTTTTGTTGAGCATTATTTTGACACAATCCAACTTACTAGGATCTTGAGATTCAATTTCCTCTCTTGAAAGAATAACAAAGTTATTCCCAAGGTTCTTCAGGGTCGGGTCACAACCTGTTCGGTTACTCAGTTGAAGATAAATGTGATTTTTCACGAGGAGGCCTTTGCTGGTATGTTCAAGACAACAAACTATAAAATACTATTAGTTTCTTATTTGGTATTTTCCATTTTAACAAGTATGGGTATGGTAAATAACATGCAACTTTTGTATGTTTCAAGATAGCAACTTTTAGAATTTCAAACTGAATTTAAAGAGATGAGGGTAACAAGAAATGTAGAAAATTGTAGAGAAAAATGAAATCCTAAAGACATAAACCATTGTAAACCCTTCCTTGCAAATTGAAAGCTGGAGAGATTTGGAACAACCCACAAAGCATAAATCACTACTCACATTACAATTCACTACTCCACAAATGCAAGCATTTTGGAGAAAAGATATGTTTTACCCATACAAGATATTCAAAATCAATCAAATCGTGAAGCCACCAAGATGTGCACACCCACGAGATGGATTTATCATTAAGACCAAAGATGAACTCCTCCATACATTCATCATAGCAAGGTAGATATACAACATCAAACTCTAACTAAAAGTAGCACGAATTTGAAACACAACAACACAAAGGGCTCTCTGAAAATAAAGAATAATGCAAGCATACATTAATAAATTCACATAGATAGTAGTAATTCACACACCATGAATGAAGAACCCAATGTATATCTTTATTGTATTAAGAAATCAGCCCTTTAAATTGCTTTTTGATTACAATATATAGAGTTTTGATCTGCAACTCTGATTTTCAGAGTTAGAGCATCAGAGAGTCTAAACTAAAGAAAAAAAGCTAAAACTAGAACTTTGCTGAAGGGAAAATACTGCTAACTGATACTATATAACTTGCATGGATTCCTAAACCCATTTACAATCCATTTTCTCATGCAAAGAGGGAAAAATCTGCCAAGAAGAGAAAGGGAAAGAAGGTAAGTTCATTCTGTGAACTTGGAGTCTTCTTCTTGATTCTTGTGGTTCTTCTTGGATTCTTCGTCTGAGACTGTTACTGGCGGTGGGAACTGATGGGAGACCCTTAGTCCCTCTAAAATGAACTCAAGTTGTCCATTCATATGATTTGGAGTCCAACTAGTGTTTGATAAAAGTGAACTCGCTGGAAGCACCCAATTTTTGGACCTCGACCTCTACCCCGAAACTTTAATGCCTTTAAAATTTCTTAAGTGTTTCCCAACATTAAAAATTTGGAAGAGTCCCAAAACTTTAGACTTTTCGTACGCTAAAAGGCCAAAAAAACTTGAAGAGGCCGAAAAGGCTGAAAGGCCAAAATTTTTTTTATCATTTCAGGGCCGAAAGGCCAAAATGTCGGAGGCTGAAAGGCCAAAAAAATCTGCCTTAGTAGAAATTCAGCTAAGTGTGAAAATCTTTCCCTGTGCACCTGTTAACTGGACCTTGAAGCTTTATCCAGGAAAGACTTCTGGGTGAGCTGTTTAGAGCCTGTGTACTATCTCCTAAACTTCTTCAAAATTAATCTCATTTCTTTTTATCTTGGCGAACCTTCATTCTTGTTCCTTTTTGAAGATAGTTAATTTAGAATAGAAGAACATGATCTCTTCCTCATGTTGGGACATCCTTTGTATTTCCTCTTTTAGGTAAAATAATTTTTGTAGGGCCTCTTTGGTGCTAACTCTTGCACAAACATCTTTGAAATATTTAACCACCTCTTTCAACGGACGTAGAGCCTGTCTGTCTTTATCTCGATATACATAAGGGATGACCCTTGTGAAGAACGCATCCATATCTTCAATCCATTTTATCACTTCTTCTTGCTTGTCATCTATGAGGGCTTGATGTTTCTTGCAAACCTTAATTTTTTGGGTCATCTATTCAGTCCATGCCTTAAACTTGTCCAGTTCTTTGCCTTCATAGACCTTCACCAGGATTTGGAAATGTTGCTCTTGGATTATCTCCAAGTCCTAGAGGGCTGCTTTCCACTTAACTATTTCTGAATCTATACCCCCATCATTCTCCACCAGGCCAATTAGTGAATTGGCCTTGACCAATATAGTCTGATACAACCTGAATACCAATGGGATAGCCTTCTCTCTGAATTGTTTGAAGTTATTTCTCCAATCAGCACTTGGCTAGATGAAAGGAGTCAAACCTGCCGACAAATCCAGTGTAGCCTTTTTATTTAGCATGGCTTGTAATGAAGCCTCTAGACAATTTAGGTCAATAGGACCCACCATATTTTGAATGAATCCTTTTAAAGCTTCATTTTGGTCTATTAAGGTTTTGATGGTCTCTTCACCTTTATTCATGAACCCCAAAGCATGCTTAAACCTCTCTAAATGTATAATCTTTCATTGTGCCAGGTGTTTGACAAGTTCTCAGGGGTAGGATAGCTATCTGGGATTTCCAATGACCCCTACTGTCCTAAGTCACATATGACATGGTACTTGCCGGTACATCAATTTCTGCCTGGTGGAAGGCTTGCTTTACAGAGTTCATATTTGTATCCTCTCCATCTAATTCATTGGTGTAAGTTCTCTTCCTAGGTTGTATCTCCTTGGTAAACCAAGTAGGTTTTCCAAATGCAGTTACAGGTTCATATGGTGCAACATGGAGGATCCAAGTTAAGCCTTGTACTTCCAGAGTTATTTCTTGCTCTGATTCCTTCTCCTGCCCCCTTTCTTGTTTGCTCCCTCCTTCCTTCATTCTTTCCCCTTCTGTATCCATATCTATTTCCCCTTCTCCCTTCTCCCCCTCCACCTCACCTCATTCAGTTACCACATTTTCTCCTTCTTTGTCCAGGCCCTCATCGGCGGAAGAGTCAATTAGTAATTTTGACCTAAGACCGGTCATGGCCTCCAGCATAGTCTGGAAAGGTGATGTACCTTTCATACTTACTGCTTCTTTGGAAACCTAGGTGGAGCATGTTGAAGGGATTGATGTTGATGGAGTAAGTGTTGGTATGGTTGGAGTGGGAAATGGGAGAATAGTAGTAGTAGAGGAGGGCAGATTTGGTGTAGGAGTATGTGTTGGGGTTTGAATTAATGGTGGTGGAGTAGGAATTGGAGGTGGTAGAGAAGATGGTGGAGTAGGGATATGAGTTGGTGGAGTGGAGATAGGTACTTCCCCTACTATATTATCTATAGTAGTGACTCAGGCTATCCCACTATCTTGAACCTCAAGCTCTTGAGTGGAACTAGAGCTCACTTGTGTAGCAGGGACATCCATTGAAGGATTGGTGAATTGGACCGATGGTTGAGTGAGGATCACCTGGGGCTGAATAAGCGATGGTGCTCCAGTGTCTACATCCTAGCTATGATCCAAATAGCCTTCAAGTCCTTCAAAATCAAAAATCATAAACTCATTAGATCCTAAGGCATCCAAAGGATTATCCTGCTCTTTAGGATCTTCTTTATGTTTCTTGGTAACTTCCTTTTCTCTCTCATTTTTTGCAATCTTGTACTTCATTCTAGGGGCTCATCTTCTTCTTCTTCCATAGACTCTTCTTGTACCATTTCTAACCATGGAGATTCAGAACTCTTCTTCCTCTTATATGTTTTATTTCCCTTCTCAATGGTGGGGGGAGATTGGCCAGAGGTAGATGGGCCTTCACCTGATAGGGGTTGTGACGATCCTACTGGTGGGTCAATCTGGCCTATCATTCTAGTTTTCTTGGGCCTAGGATTAGAGACATATTCAACTCATTGTTCATGACCATACATGGTTCTTGGCTTCTGAGGGGGAGCTTTCTTGTACTTAGGAACTATTGACTTCTCCCCTTGTTGTTTTTATACTTTCCTTGAGGGCTCCATCAATGTTTTTACCAGGATTGGACTCATTTTGTGTGGCTTCTTGATCCAAGTTATTATGGTCTTTATCACATGCCTCACTCAGAAGTCCATGTCCTCATTTTCATCCTTATCCAACTTTGTGTTCATGATTGGCCAGTCATATACCTTTTCTTTTGTGTAAATGTCCTCTAATACTTTGTCTGAATCATATTCCCAAACCTTTGAGGAAATAGGAACCTTTAATACCTCTTTTTACAGAGCGAGGTTGATTCTGCAATAGTCTTAGATCCTGACCTCATGATCATCTATGCAGTTTATCCAGTGATCTTCCAAGTGTGGCTCGTGTATGTAGAATTTTCCAATAATGTGGTTGTAAGTACCTATGGGGTCAAAATGGGCTCGCACTATTTTATAGAACTGCAAGGGACAATCATCCCATTCAAAAGCCAAGCATTTGCAAAATTTCATGTCTTGTAGTGCGTATGGTCCCAAAGAGATAGGAAAGTTCAAACAGTGCTTCTTTTTATGTTTTATATGTTTCTATGCATCTGCAAGCTTTCTAGCCATCTCCAGTATAAATATCCAATCGGATGGGTACCTAGGTAGCTTCTTTGGTTGCAAGGTTGATCCAACTATTCGAATGTATGTGCAAGTCTTGAATTGGATAAAATAGGCCCCAATGGCCCTTACTTCAGTAGCAGCCTCCTCTAACATCCTCTTAGCAAAGTCACCTTCAATGGATCGGATGACTACGAATATGAATGCATCATTAACTATCTTGTAGTCAAGGGAATCCTCTTACATGTGCGCCTTGTTTATCAGCTATGGGTATACAATTTGGGGCCATGCATTCAGATCATTTAGACTCCCCTTCTTGGTAAGGCCTAGATAATATTCCCATGCTACTAGTAAGTCATTCATGTAGGTGCTCATGTAGAACATAGGATTATGTTTTACTGCTGTCAATTTCTCATCCAAATTATCACTAATAATATGCCCTAGTCGAATCTTGCCTTTCGTTCCTAGATCCTTTCTATCAAAAGGATCATCCAGTACTTGAGTTGAGTGGATTGAGTTAACCCATACACTGGGCTTATCAATGTTATGGATGCTTGAATGTCATCTTTCATACAGCCTCTTCAAAGTTCTATCTTGTCCAACTTGATCTTCAGAAGGGGCTACTTGAGGTACTCATTGTTCATCATCTCATTTATTTCCTGCTCTGTATTTCTGAACCACTTGGTCCCTTTCCCAATATGGAAGTCATAGAACTTGTTTATGCCCTTATGAAGATGGAAAATGTCTTCAATGACATCCAGCCTTATATCCAGTACCACCTGACCCTCTCTATTTACAACCTCCCTTTTATTTGAGTCATAGTGGTGAGCTAGGGTGATGATCAACTTTGAAGATGAGACAGCTACTGGGTGTGCGGCTACATTTACCAACCCACTTAGGACCATTCAGGTGCAGTCATCAGATCTGTTTGCTGGCTGAGAACACTGAGTCAGGAACTCATTCTAGTCTACATTGTTGATGTTGGTATCCATTATCTCACTATGCTTGTTCCCCACCTTAGAAATCAGGGTATTCCCTTTATATTGATACTTCATCAGAGAGGTTATCTTTGGTTCAGTCATTCCTACAATAAAAACAAGTAATCATTTGCTTATTAAACAAAAAAAAAAAAAATTTAAACTAGGAAAGAAAAAAAAAGAGAGCTGCTTAAACATCTAAGTGCAAATTTTCACACTTTCGGCCAGTGAAAAAGAGTTATTTTTTGGAAAAGGTTCGTCAGACCTTTCAGGATCTGAAACTGTGAAGTGTTTGTTTGCGGATGCCAAAAGTCCAAAATTGTTGAGGAACCCCGAAAGGCCTAACCTTATGTTGCAAGGAGGCTTTTGGCCTTTTCAGACCTTTTAGAGGTTCAAAAGACCGACAAGTCTGAAATGACACTTAGGCCGAAAGCTTCAAAGATTCATTTTCAGCCTTTTGGAGGCCAAAAACCTGCGGCAAGGGCCACGACTGACGAAAATGAAAAAAAAAACCTAAAAGCTAGAACAAAAGGGAAACTAGAAAACCCTAGGCCCGACAGGGAGAGACGTCCCTATCGAAACACAAAGGCACAAAGGCCCGATGATAGAAAGAAACAAGGTGCCCTAGGCTAGACAGGCACTAGGATCAAAACAAACCCTTCAAGACCCAAAACACAAAACCAAGGTAGGCGAGAGGAACCTACCTTGAAAGAACCAGGAGTGGGAGGACAATAAGAAGGCTCAAAAAAATGCAAACAGTCAATGAGGAGGAGTAGAAAAAACTATAGGCAGAAAGAAAAAATGACAACTGACTTAAACTTTGAAGGCCTCTCCTATTTATAACCCGTGGGTTGATGTCAGTCATTTCGGGGATTTCAGACTCTGAAAGACCGACAATTTCAGAGAGAGAGCCTTCAGCCTTTCAGCATTTTTGGAGGCTAAAAATACTGAAAGGGCCAGGTTTTTGGCCTTTCAGCCATATCGGCATTTTGCAGTACCTAAGTCCTTCGAAAGGCCAAAAAAAGGCTCTCTTCCCTTATTTGACTTAGTTTAAGAAAATTTCTTCCACAGCTGAGTTGATTTTGCACAAGGGGCAGACACAACCTAAAGAAAAAAGACAAAAAAGGGGGTCCCCATGGTTAGAGGACCAAAAAAAATGGGGTGTGTGTTGTGGACCCACAACAGGAGGGAAATAAAAGATGCAACTTTGACACTAAAAAAAGGTACTCAAATGGCCGAGTGTGCATCTGAAACCCACATGGTGGTCTCTGGCTCAGAAAGAGATTTTCAATGATATGTCATTTTTTGAAAAACAATATCGTATGCTCAAGTTACAGCCAAAAGACTGACAGGAGGTTAAAAATAACAGCTCACTGGAAAACCATAGTGATGGGAAAAAAATTGACGTCCAAATGGTCATTTCTAGGCACTGCAAAAACTTTGATGGTCGCATAACTGTGACCAGGTCATTGTTGATGTCAACATGATGCCATGCCAGAAAAAATAATGGTCACTGGAGAAAAAAACTCACACCAGAAAGGTGACGTCAGCCTGCTGTAGCAATGGGTAGTGAGCGGGTGGCTGTTAGGTGGCGGGTGAGCAACACTGCAGTAGCGGAGCTGAATGCCAGAGGTGTTTGGGTGGTGCACTAGCCATGGTGGTGCTGGGGTGGCACACTAGCCACAAGTGGGGCGTAGGCCACATGGAGGCATCACATCGGCTGCGCATCCGCAGTACTTTAAAAAATCATTTTTTGAGATTTTTTTTATTTTTCTCATCAAAATTTGTGTCGTACGGCCTAAAAGAAAAAGGTTTTTTTGCCAAAGGACATTGTGACCAAAAATGAAAAAAATTATATAAAAATGTAGTTTCCTAGGCCTTTTGAGCGCAATGGTGAGGTTTTTTTGGGCCCCAAATGCTCCAAAAAATGTGCCTCTTTCAGATTGAAGAGAAAACCCCAAGAAAGCTACGGTTTTTTCCCTTGAATCACTACTTCAAAAAACACCAGACTAGGTAGGAGCAGGGCAGCTCTAATACCATGTAGGATTTGAGAGATACAAATCCAAGAATACATGCATGCAAATAAACTGTTATAGGAGAGAAGTAGAAAGAGGAAAAAGAATTACAAGGTTCAACCTATAAAGGTGAACAAAACCTTAAAGCCTAAAAAGGCTAGGTTGCACATTAATAATTAATAAAAGATTTTAATTATTAATACACCTAAGAGAAATCTTAAGTACTAAAGAGTAATAAATTAACTAATTAAATCAATATGATTTAATTAATAAGAAAACTAATGATTACTGTAACAACTTCAACTTGGGTGGAAGAAGGGATAGAGGACTCATGAGACTTAGGAGATTGAGGTTTTCCTTAATTTGGAGGGGATTGTGGTGGATGTATGACTTGAGGGGATAGTGGAACATTATTTGGAGTTGTTGATTTATGCTTCTTTTATAGCCCTTGGATCCATTCTATGGAAATTTTTTTGAAAGATGAGGATGATGTTGGTTTTGGAGGGTTAAGATTATGTGGAGGATTACGATTATGGTTTTGGACACTAAGCAAAAATTGTGGGTGATTAGGTGGAAGAGTGAGATTGGATGGGAGATGAGGATTATGGGTTTGGACAAATTAGAGAGGACATATGTTGGAAACTACAATTGAAACAATATTTATATTGCCATTGATGTCAAACCTTAACTGGTAAGATAGTTGCTATCTTGTAAAGTGCCATATCAATTGACTAATGAAGAAGACTTGAAAAGAAGAGATAAAAAGAAGACCTAGTGAAATGGTTGAGTTATGTGAAACTACAATGGGTACTTGATGAGATCACACCTTGAAAAGGTAATATATTGTTTATCTTAAGTCTAAGTAAAGTTTGGATGACTACAATATTAGTCTTGACTGAGTAACTAAGCATAAGATTAAGAAACTTAAATATGTGTTGAGTAATGTCGAGTGATGCAAGTTTTGATCGAGCGCAAATATATGCCGATAAAATTTTAGTGTTGACCGAGCATTAGTATGTGTCAAGTTTCAAAAAAATATCAAGTTACACAGAGATGACCGAGCGATAATTCACAGTATTGACTGAGTGTCAGTATTATGATAGTTTGAGAAAGATCTGAGATCTGAGATGATATAGTTAATTTTATTGGGATATGTGAAGTATATTTAAGATAAGGATGAGTTTTGAGGAGAATTAAATGAGCATTTAATATATGTTTAACCATTTTTATGTATGGATTCAAGAAGGATTTTTAGGATGTATTCTACAAGGTAGATGGAAACAAAATTTTGGAAGGATTCCTTAGATCTGACCTAAACCTAAGATCTATGGTGATGATTAAGAAGAAATAGATCAAGCTACCTAATCAGAGAAATAAAAGATTAACCTAATTGCAGGTTATAATATGAGTGTGGTATGAGGTTAATTTAGTTGATTGGAAAAATCTAAGCAGAAGGAAGAGAAGGTTGAAGAGAGTGGTATAGGACTCCACAGTGGTGATTTCTTGAAGGATTTCCAAGCAGATCATAGATCTATAATCTTCTCTTTGATCTCTAATCTATGATCTACTTGGAAACTCCACATAAACTTGTTCATTACAAGAGCTTGTTTTGCTTTGTTTAATCATGAGACCTTATAGGGGTTAGGGTGAGGTAACTTCTTCAAACCAATCTTTGTAACCATTTCTATGGATGCAAGATTATCTGTTGAATCAGAATCTACTATTACCTTACACACCTTACCTTTCACCTTGCATGTTGTCCTAAAGAGAGTTTTTCTCTGAGGTGGTTCTTTGTTTGCAATTGTCTTTAATAGATTCCTTTTGAACATACATCAAGCATTCACCTTATTCTAGATCAGCATTCCCTCTTGGTTCTTTTACACTTTGTGTTTCTTCTTCTTGAGAAAGGTGGACTCTCCTTTCTCTCCCTTGGTTATTCCCTCCATTCTTCTTTGGACATCTAGAGGACTGGTGTCCTGCCTGATTGCAAGTGAAACATCTTCTAGCAAATTCTCCTGGTGTTATTCCTTAGAATCTTTTTGTCCCATTGGGTCTCCTTCCTCTAAATCCTCCTCTAGTATTTGTCTCTCCTTCCTAGTTTTCTTGACCATTGGTTTCTTAAAAATATTTTTTAGATGGTCCTCTACCACCAAACCTTTCTCTACCTCTAAAATTTCCACCTCTCCCTCTATTTTGGGAGTCACTTTTGCTCCTTTGTTTATCTTGTATATTTAGTGCCATTTGATAGCATAGATGCACCATTTTGGGGTTGAGCAAAGCCATCTCATCTCTTATGGAGTACTTGAGCCCATTCAAGTACCTAGCCAACTTTTTATTCTCATTCTCAGGAACTTTGTCTCTCAAGGTGAGTTTGTAAAACTCCTTAGTATATGCACTCACATCTAATTAATTTTGCCTTAGACTTTGTAACTTATGGTAAATTAGGATTTCATAGTCTTCGGGTATGAATTGTTTCCTGATCTTTGTCTTCATTCTCCTCCAAGTGGCTATTTGTTCCTTCCCTTGAACAAGTCTCTCATTCTGAAGGAAGTTCCACCAACTAAGGGCCGAGCCCTTCATTTTTGACTTTTCAATTCTCATCTTCTGGTCCTTAGGTGCCCTATCACATTCAAATTGATTTTCTAGGGCTTCAACCCAATCCACACATTCTTCTGGATTTAATTTTCCACAAAACATAGGGAGGTCTGCCTTGGTGTCTTTTCTATGTACCCTCTCAAGGGATTCCAATATGGCTCTATGATCTATAAGCAGTGCTTGTCTATCTAGTAGAGGCTCTTCCTCTTCACCTTATTCATTTTCTTCTTTAGAGTCTTCTTGTAATCCTCTATCCCCTTTCCCTCTTAGTTTATCCAACTCTCTCTTCATGAATCTGTTCTCTTCTCTCACTGCCTTGCTTTATGCCATTTGTTCCTTGACCAGTTTGGCCAACTCAAGAGTGGTCATTTGCAGAGGGATCTCCCTCTCTCCATCATCATTTTCAGACATCTTGTATTCACTTCTTCTTTCCAATTAGGTTCTTAGTGGCTCTGATACCCCTTGATGCAGAGCAAGCAACCACATAACCTAGATTGGTCTTCCTTGACTAGAAGAACCCCAAATCCCTACCTTAAGCCTTCTCCTTGATCCAAAAACTCCTTCAGGGTCTATACCTCATCTCTTTAGTGGACTTATTATTCCACAACTCTCCCTGACTCCTAGGGACTTCTCACAACTTGGATCTAATTTAGGCTTTAGGGATAAATTCCATCAAACATACCAAAATGAAGGATTTTTAACCCAACTATATGGTAATTCAACTCAATGGGTAGAAGGTCTTATCCTGACCTAATACACTAGGAATAACTTACTTTTGGAGTTCTTAAACACCCACAACCTATCCTACTCAAATTAGGATAGTCAACCTAGTAGCCCTTCCTACTCTATTTTTGGTGGATAACTCCTAGCTTCTCCAAATGACTTTGTAATCTCCTTACCTTTTAGGATACCCTTTATCCTTTTTTCTTTAGACTCCAAGAGATGGATTTTTGACTTCACTCCTACAGTATCAAACTCTCACTCTATCCACAGGCCTAATTGGCCAGACTAGGCTTGGATACCAAAGCAAGTGTTTGAAAATGGGTTCATGAAACCAAAAAAACCCCTTAGGACTCTTTCCTATACTCAAAATGGTTTATCCCAACCACTCCCAAAGTCTCTTCAATCACTGAGACTAGTTATGCACTCTATCTCCTACTTTCCTGGTTAAATGCATAGAGATATTTGACCTAGGGCTAGGTGGAAAACCCCTCCAATAGAATCCTCTACTTCTGTGCTTCATGAATCTCCAATATGAATCCCCTAACTTGAATTTACCAAAGGGGCATGATTTTTCCACATTGGGAAAACAAGTTAGGGCTCCATGAACAATTTACACTCAGTTTCTGGGGTTTATAGAACTAGTGACCTTGCAATTTACTGTACTCTCACCAAACCAAACCAAATCACCCCAAACTAAAATCATAGATTGGATAGATACCGAAGAAAAAAATCAATTGGATTTTCATTTGTACTAATTTTTACAGTACCTACAAACTCAAAAATACACTAATTGTATACAAAATAACATAATTCTTTATTGGTTCACCCTTCCAAAAGTTCGTACAATCATTGCCAACACATGAATGGGGTTATACATGTTTAAATACCATTTTCAATGGTCATGAATATAAGTCAAATCATTATGGACCGACTTTGCAACTTTTTAACTTTACCAAGAACCTTTTGAAAAGTTGTCAATGTTGTCAAACAACATTTTGACAATTTTCCTAATTTGCAACGTTTTTCACACTAGGCTTATGAAATACCACCAATGCCTTCAAAAACATGTCCTAATGACCTAGACCTAGTGAGAAACCTAGAAATCATAATTTTATGCCCATTTTATCATTTTGGCATCCTAGTTTATAATTTCACCTAGGATCCAAAAGGTCTTACACTTGGGCTTATTACATTTTACTCATCTACAAACTGATCCCAAAGCAACCTAGTCTACCCTAGGGAAGGCCATATCCTTGGTTCCCTACACTAGTAAGGGGCCTTAAGGGATTGTAAAAGGTCCTAAGATACATTAATGTGTCCTAATACCATTATGACCCTTTAGGACCCCTAGGATTTATGCTAAGGGGTCCTAAGTGGTTATAATGGGTCCTAAGACACATTAATGTGTCCTAGGACTCCTTATGACCCCTCAGGACCCATCTCTCTACATCTTAAGGGTCCTAAGGATTTCTAGGACACATTAATGTGTCTTAGGACTCCTTACAACCCCTTAAGACCCATTACTATAGACTAATTTATGGAAAGGCATTGTAAGGGGTCCTAGGACACATTAATATGTCCCAAGACCCCTTAGGATCCTTTAGGACCCCTAAGATTTATGGTAATTAGTACTAAAGGGTCATAAGGGGTAATATAGGGTCCTAGGACATATTAATGTGTCCTAGGACACCTTAGGACCCCTCTCTCTACATCTTAGATATCCTAACTTTTTTTAAGGGGTCTTAGAACAAATTAACCACTTAAGACCCCTTACCACAACTTAGGACCCCTTACCATACATTAGTTTATCTTAATGGGTCCTAAGGGGTTTTAAGGGGTCCTAGGAAACATTAATGTATCCTAGGACCCCTTAACAAGCCTTAGGACCCATAAGCTATATAGAGATGGGTCCTAAAGGAACCTAAGAGGTCATAAAGGGTACTAGGACACCTTAATGTGCCCTAGGACTACATATGATTCCTTAGGACCCTTTAGGATCCCTTACCATACATCTTAGAGGTCCTAAAGTGTCCTAAGGGGTCCTAGGAAACATTAATATTGTGTCCTAGGACAGCTTAATACCCTTAACAATACCTTAGGACCCCTTACCATACATTACAATATTGTAATGGGTACTAAGGGGTCTTAAGGGATCCTAAGACACATTAATGTGTCCTACGACCCCTTAAAACCCCTTATGACCCCTTAGGACCCCTTACCATACAGTAATGTATGGTAAGGGGTCCTAAGGGATTTTAAGGGATCCTAGGGCACATAAATTTGTCCTAGGACCCCTTAAGACCCATTATGACCCATTACCATATATTAGTGTATGGTAAGGGGTTCTAAGACACATTAATGTGTCATAAGAGCCCTTAACCACCCTTAGGACCCCTAAGATGTAGAGAGGGGGGTTGTGGAGTTCCCTAAGGGGTGATAATGTGTCCTAGGACCATGTATGACCCCTTATCACCCTTTACGACCCATTACCATACATCTAATAGGTCCTAACTAGTCTTACGTTTTACCCCTTACCATACATTAGTGTATGGTAATGGGTCCTAAGGGGTCCTAGGACACATTAATGTATCCTAGGACCCCTAGAGACCCCTTGCGATCCCTTAGGATCCCTTTCCATACATTAGTGTATAGTAAGGGGTTATAAGGGTTCATAACGGGTCCTAAGATAGATTAACTAGGACACATAATGTGTCCTAGGACCCTTTAAGACCCCTTACAACACTAATGTATGGTAAGAGGTCCTAAGGGGTTTTAAGGGGTCCTTAGGGGTCTTAAGGGTCCTATAACACATTAATGCATCCTAGGATGCCTTAAGACCTCTTGTAACCCCTTAGGACCCCTTAACATACATTAGTGTATGTTGAGGGGTCCTAATGGGTCTTAAGGGGTCCTAGGACACATAAATGTGTCCTAGGACCCCTTAAGACTGGTCCTAGGACACATTAATCTATCCTAGGACCTCATAAGAGCCCTTGTGACCCCTTAGGACCCCTTACCATACATTATTAAGGAGTCCTAAGGGGTCTTAAGGGGCCCTAGGACATATTAATGTATCCTAGGAATCCTTAAGACCCCTTACGACCCCTTACCATACATTAGTGTATGGTAAGGGGTCCTAAGGGGTCTAAAGGGGTAAATGACACATTAATGAGGACTCCTAAGATGTAGAGAGAGGGGTTATAGAGGGTACCAAGGGGTCATAAGGTGCATTAGGACACATTTATGTGACCTAGGATTCCTTATGACCATTGAGGACCCCTTACCATACATTTTATGTGTCCTAAAGGGTCACAAGGCGTGGTAGGACACGTTAATGTGCCCTAGGATCCTTTAACACCCCTTATGACTCCTTACCATATACTAGTGTATGGTAAGGGGTTTTAAGGGGTTTTAAGGGGTCTTAGGTCCTCTTATGACCCCTAACCCTACATTGGTGTAGGGTAATGGGTCTTAAGGGGTATTAAGGGGTCTTAGAACATATTAATGTTTCCTAGGACACCTTAAGACCCCTTTTGACCCCTTACCATACATTAGTGTATGGTAAGGGGTCCTAAAGGGTCTTAAGGGGTCCTAGGACACATTAATATGTCCTAGGACTCCTTAAAACCCCTTAGTAACCCTAATATGTAGAGAGGGGTACTTAAGGGTCATAATGGGTGATAAGAGGTTTTAAGACACATTAATGTAACCTAGGAAGCATTATAACCCCTTAGGACCCTTTAGTATACCTACAATGTATGGTAAGGGGTCCTAAAGGGTCCTAAGGAGTTATAAGGGGTCCTAGGACACATTAATGTGTCTTAAGACCCCTTAAGACCCCTTAGAACCCCATACCATACATTAGCTTATGGTAATGGGTACTAAGGGGTTGTACGAAACATTAATATATTTTATGACCACTAAAGCCCCCTTATGACCCTGTACCATATATTATTTTATGGTATGGCATTGTAAGGGGTTGTAAGGGTTCCTAAGACACATAGGACCCTTTAATAACCCTTAGGACACCTTACCATACATTAGTGTATGGTAAGGGGCCGTAAGGGGTCCTAGGACACATTAATGTGTCTTAGGACTCTTAGACCCCTTACCATACATTAGTGTATGGTAAGGGGTCCTAAGGGGTCTTAAGGGGCCTCAAGATACATTAATGTGTCCTAGGACCCCTTAACAACTGTTAGAACTAAAAATATGTAGAGAGAGGGGTCATAAAGGATCTTAAGGGGTCATAAGACATCCTAGAACACATTAATGTGTCCTAGGACCCCTTATGCCCCCTTAGGAACCTTTAGGACCCCTTACCATAGATATTAGGGGTCCTAAGGGGTCATAAGGGGTCCTAGGACACATTAATGTGTGCTAGGACCCCTTAAGACCCTTTAGGGCCCCTTACCATAAATCATTGTATCATAAGGGGTCCTAAGGGGTTATAATAGTACTTAAGACATGTTAATGTGTCCTATGACCACTTAACAACCCTTAGGACCTCTAAGATATATAGAGAGGGGTCCTAAATGGTCTTAAGGGGTCCTAGGACACATTAATGTGTCCTAAGACTCTTTATGACCCGTTAGGAACTTCTATAACCCATTATCATGCATCTTAGGGGCCCTAAAGGGTCATTAGGAGTCCTAGGACACTAATGTATGTTAAGGGGTAATAAGGGCTCTTAAGTGCTCTTTAGGACTCCTTAGGATCTATTAGGACCCTTTAACATACATCTTAGGGGTAATAAGTGGTCCTAGGACACTAATGTGTGGTAAGGGGTCCTAAGGGCTATTAAGAGTTCTTTAGGACTCCTTAGGACCTGTTAGGAACCCTTAACATACATCTGAGGGATCATAAGGGCTCCTCAGATACTAGTGTATGGTAAGGGGTCTTAAGGGATCCTATGAAAGATTAATGTGTACTAAGACCCCTTAGAACCCTTTCAGACTACTAAGATGTTTGGTAAGGGGTCATAAGGGGTCCTAGGACACATTAATGTTTCATAAGACCCCTTAACACACCTTTCAACCCCTTAGGATCCCTTACCATACATTATTCTATGGTAAGGGGTCCTAAGGGGTCATAAAGAAGACATTCATATGGTATGAGGAATCCATGGTTCTGATCGCGATAGCTAATTCAATGTTTTGAGTGAATTATATTTTTGATGTGGAAGATAGTGTACCTATTAGGTCATTGATTAGAATTTTGTAATAAATCAATTAAGGCAGTGGATTTTTGGTCAACTATTGTTTATAGAAATGTATATTATGTTTGGGGATGATGTATTAAGTATGATTGACACTCATTTTGAGGAGGTTGGTAAATATTTTGTGTCAACTTTGATGGAAGGTTTTTAGGTCTTAAGCCACTTAAGAGCACATTATATAAGGAGATCTAAATCATGTGATTTAGGGTTGCAATCATATTTTCAAGTGCATCAATCAGAGATTGAAAAAGTAGAGATCTATACAACATTAGAAAGAAAATGAGCAAAGAGGTTTTGATAGGCAAGAAGTACCATTCTACAAATCATTATTGCTATTGTTTCCTAATATTTTTTGTGTGTAAGATTAACACCTTCATGAAATTAGGACTAATAAAAAAAATTCTATGGAAATAAAATATGTTTTAATCTAAGAATTGAAGCTAAAAATCCATATCATCTCATGGTTCTCTATCTAAGCTTTGTTAAGAGAGCTCTCAGTCTTAATCTCTCTCAAGGACAATCCTAGAAAAAGAAAATAAATGATAAACAATGCTCAAGTCTAGCTTAAAATTCTCAAAATGCTCTAAGATGTGTTAGAAAACAACAAAGAAAAAGAGTCCACAAGCTATTGGAATGAATAATTGGAGATGACAAAGAAAAATACTTTCTCCATTTAGCATCCATGGGTGTCAAATTACCCCAGGATTACAATGTGAATGATCTCAAAGAAAAGGAAGTACCAAACCCCATATCTATCCTTACTAAACAGCTCAATCAAATGCAAGCAGAGCTCACAAACCTCAAACAAGAGAAGGATAAACCAAAAACAAAGTACTCTTTGGACACCATTTGTCCATTTCCTTTCGACAAGAGTATCACAATGGTCCCATTTCCTCCTAATGTGGCAAGACCAAAATATGACAAATACATAGGGGAAACTGAGCCACATGACCATGTGAGGGAATTTTTTGCTCTTAGCATTGAGTATATGCATCAACCCACTTACCTCATGTGACTATTTCCAGGAAGTCTAGAAGGAAATGCCATGGAGTGGTTTTCAAAATTGAATCCTAAAGTAAAAAAATTTGAGGAGTTGATGCAACGGTTCATTTAGCATTACTCCTACAACATTCAACATGATGTCACCATGATGGATCTATGTAACACCAAGAAGAAAATGGGAGAATCCTTTACGCACTTCCTACAAAGATGGAGGAAGATCTTTGCCCGATATTCAAGAGTCATCCCTAAAATGGAAAAGATGGAGATCTTTGTTAATAATATCATACCTGAATTGAGCTATGCTCTAGAAATGCAAGATTCTCCTAGCTTCAATAGGATGATTAAGAATTCTCTCCGTATCAAAGAAGTCATGGTCAAAAAGGGGGAGATTACCCTACAAAATGAAAGCAAAGGTAGTAGCTCCAATTCTAAGCCTAAATGGTGGAAACAAAATAAAAATGTTGTCAATGATGGAGTGGTTGATGCTTCTAACATTAATTCCAAAACCGAAGCATTCAATCTAACCAATGGTATGCAAGCAAGTAAGGAGGCTAAAATGACACCTCCCGTTCCCAAAACCAACAATGCTAATGACAAGGGATGAACATAGAATTCAAAACTCCAATGAAAATTCACACCTTTGGGAGAACCTCTTAAGACTGTCTTAAAAACATTGGTGGATAACAAAGTCCTTACAATTTCTGATTCTAAACCTTGGGAACCAATGGTCAAACCTAGATGGTGGGATGATAACTCTTACTATGTCTTCCACAAAAATAAGGGACACAAGACAACTAATTGTCTCAAGCTCAAGCATGTTATCCAGGACCTCATTGAAGGGGTTAAGATCAAGGTGGATGGACACACTATGAATGAAGATCACACAGCATTTAATAAACCATTCCCTAATTATAATCAAGGAGAAACATCCAAAGGGAAAGGTAATGGGATAAACTACACCTATTCCAAGAATGACAATGTGATCAATATGCTCAGCATTAAAAATGAATCTATCAACATGGTCACCATCAAAGGAGCCTCATCCTCCACAAACATATTAACCAAGAGCCAAGCACAGGCTATGATCAAGGGACTCCTAAACTGACATCCACACCCAAGGTTCCTATTGTCACTATTCCTAAACTAGGAGAAAAACATGTGGTCACTATCCCTGGAGTGAAATATGACTTGGTAGATGAACTACAAAGAACTGTTGCCAAAATTTCCATCATTGAATTACTCAAAATATCCATGGTGCATAGAGAAATCCTAGAACAAGCTCTACACACTGCTAATGTTCCAAAGGATATAGATGTAGACAAGTTCCAAGCGATGGTCAATCATATCTCAACGCCACATTACCTCTCCTTTTCTGAGGAGGATGACAAATCATTGACCCATCCACACAATCAACCCCTCCATATTGAAGTTCTTATTCATAAATCTTGTGTTAGACGTGTATTGATAGATGGAGGCACCGGATTAAATATCTGTACACTAGATCTTGTCAGGAGGTTAGGCCTCTCAGAGAAAACAATAGACTCCAGAAATAAAATAACCATCAAAGCATACGATGAGGAAGAAAGATCCTCCAGAGGTATTATTTGTCTACCCATCAGAGTTGGACCGATTGAAAGAGATGTTATATGTCAAAAAATGGATCTACCACTAGCCTACAACATTCTACTAGGGAGACCATGGATCCACGAGATGCAAGCTGTACCATCCACTTATCGTCAATGCATCAAATTCCCACATAATGGGATAGAGGTGACAATTCCTGCAAATGCCAACTACACTTGCAATAATATCAAAGTAGGTAGCATGATCCCACACAACAAGGAGGCTATGTATGCAGTTTCTCCTGAAACTACCAAAGACATGGTCATGAAGGGCTTTAGCAAAACATTGAAACTTCAAGAAACAGGTATGGGAGAATACAAGTTGGACCTGACTCCCTCACTGACAGATCTTCCAGTATCACAAAGATCCTATGGAAAACAATCATCAACATTCACACCTCTTGTAGTCCAGGAAATAGAAGTACACAAGGCTACTAGTATGATAAAGGCATCCATGTCTTCTTCAGATAACATAGAAGAACAGGCAGTCTTGAATTGGCTTTACAAGGGAGTGTAGACATCCAAAATCATCCTTATATTAATTTAATTAATATTCCCATAACATTATAATTAATTTTAATTAATTATATCTGTTATATTCTTCTATCTATTTAATTAAATTTATTTAGCTAAATATGATTCACTTCTTTTAGTATTTGAATTTAATTTAAATACTACTCTTCTTAATGTATTAATTTTATTAATACATTACTCTCCATAAATCCCCTTTTAAATAAATTTTTAATTTATTTATTCCCTCACACTTCTAATATTCTTCTAAACCCCATTTAATTCAAATGTAATTTGGATTAAATTAATAAAACCTATTAACCATACCTAGCAACCTATTCTATTCCTACTCTACTCTACCTATTCCTCTTAAATAATCCTACTTTCTCACCTAAACACACACTAATCACACTTAAAGTGTGATTCCTACACTTTTTATCACTAATGGAGTGCTCACACATGTGTGAGCAACTCCTCAAAAAGGAAGCCACCAACTTCCTTAAAGGCAACCACCTTCTTGTCCCCCATTCCATTCCCCAAGAGTTGCTCACACATGTGTGAGCA
>MU224943.1:879989-898214 GCA_018584345.1 Thuja plicata
TAATTGATCCACCAAACTATAAGGCTTTGTTGTGGGTGGTGTTTGTTTAGCCAAAATAGTTGGTGTTTTAGGGCCAATAGTAATAGGAGTACCCCCTTGTAGGGTAACCTTTGAGGCTTTCCCCCTTTTGGTGGCATTAGCGGACCCTTGGATAGGTGGATCTTTAACCAAAAAAACATTGATGGTATTGTCATAAGTATGAGAAAAGTTAACATTATGATTGCCTCTTGCATTATTCACACTGTTTCCTCCATTGTTTGAATTGGAAGATTCTCCTTTTTCATGCTTATAGAAAGGAGTATTAAAGGCTATGTGATCTTCATTAGTTTGAGGGCTGTCCACTTTTATCACACCATTGTCGATGAGATCTTGTACCACATGTTTCAGACGCAAGTAATCATTGGTCTTATGTCCCCTATTTCGATTATAGTCACAATGGATGTTCTCATTCCACCAGTTTGGCTTGATGTGAGGTTCATACAGTTGAGTCTTTGGTAATTCAATAAGTTTATTCACAATAAGTGTCCTTAATGCATTTTCTAATGGTTCACCCAAATTAGTGAATTTCCTTTTGGGTGTAGGTGCAAAGAAAGGTTTAGGCTTGGGAGTCCCTTGATTATTCCCAAAGTTGTTATTAGTGTTGTTGTTGTTGAAGGGCACTTTGGGTGCCTGATTCACATTATTGGATTGAGCTAAGTTTTTAGTGAGATTGAAAGGGGTAACCTTTAAAGTGTTATCCTCCACCACTCCATCGTTAACCACTCCTTTATTGTTGTTATTCTTTGTCCAAAATTGGTTGTTGTTGTTGGAATTTTGATTTTGATTAGTGTTGGAGGTATTGTTGTTGTTGGTATTGTTGTTATCTTTGTGAAGTTTGATTTCTCCACTTTTTATCAACACTTCTTCCATTATCACCCCATTCTCAATTAGGTCTTGGAATGATCTAGGACATTGTATCCTTAATCAATAGTTCATTTCATGATTCAAGCTATTTACAAAAATATCCATCTTTTCCTTTTCGGGTACACTTCAAGGGTATCTAGAAAATACCACTCTCCATCGTTGTAGGAAAATTAGGAATGCCTCTCCTCTTTTTTTGGTGTTGCATAGATTAAGCATTGTAACCTCATGTTTGATGTTATAGGAATAGTGAGTTACAAACTTAGAGGCCAATTCCTCAAAGGTTCGAATGTCGGAGGGTAACTTTAAAAACCACTCCATCGCCATACCTCCCAAACTTCTAGGGAATAACCTCATAAGGTAAGTTGTGTCATGCATGAACTCTAGACTTAGGGCACAAAATTCCCTTAAGTGATCTTGAGGATCAAATTTTCCTTCATATTTGTCATATTTAGGATAAATAGCATTTTCTGGAAATGGTATCATGATTAAAGACTTATCAAATGGAAATGGACACAAAGCTTCGATAGAAAAGGGTTTAGGAGCCCCACTTTGTTTTATTGTGTCCAATTGCATTTGGAAAAGTTGGAATTATTTTTTCATGATGTCAATGGGGTTAGCCTCAGCTTCTTCTTGTTTGAGTTTGGTGACATCATAATCGTATGGAAGTTTGAGACCCGTTTGTGCTAGGTCTAGAAAGTACTTCTTGTCTTTCTCCAACACTTTTTCCATAAGTTTCATGAAGAAAGGGCTTTACATAGCCTCATTAACCTTTTCATCAGTTAACTCCTCATCATTAGGGTCTATGTTACCCCCATTGTTGGTATTGTTCATCCCTTGATTGTTAGGGTCCATGTTTGTTCCTCCATTGGTATTATTGGTGGATCCTTTGTTGTTAGGATAAATATTTCCCTATTTGTTCATATCCTTGTTCACATGATTGATCTGATCAGGATCTATATGGCCAAATGGGAAAGACATCCTCAGTTCTGCTTCTTTGATGGATTCTTGCAAGGGTCTTGAAGAGAAAGGATCACCCAGAAAAGGACACTCTTGCCTTAGATAAGATCTGTCTAGTTGTAGGGTAGTCTTGATGTAATGGGATCAAGTAAAAACTAGCATTAACATATATCAAATGAAGATCTTAGTTTTTTAACTGGCTTAAATGATCAGTCCGTGGATAAATTTGCAAAATGCCCAATAATGGCAGATTCTGGTCCAGTTAAGTATTCACAGAGGTAAAACATCCAAAAGGGTATCCAAAAATGAAACTTTTTTGTTTTCAACCCCTTGGCATATACCCACTATTTTCTCTTTTAAATTTCTGGGTGGCTCTTACCTACGTGTAGGCGGCCTTTTATTGTTAATACGCGGTCACTGGAAATCTTGTAGGTGGCGCTCTATAGTTAGCAGGCGGCATTTTCCTGTTGATAGGTGGTTTTATAACGTTTATACTGGCACTTTCCAGTGGCCTACGTGGTTGTTGAATGATTTCAAGAAGTGTTTTAAGATTTATAAGTGGCCCAGTTTTGTTTGAACGCGGCTCTGAAATGATGGTACGCGGCGCTTTGCTAATCAAAGTTGATTTTATCAATTTTTTTGTATTTTTGGGATCTAAAAGTTTAAAGTCTTTGATTAGATTTGTCGAAAAGGATTCTTGTGTGAGAACAGAGTACAAGCTCAACACACACATCAAAATTGTACCATATCCCTAAAACTACACTAAAAGTGTATGTTCTCAGATGTTTTGACAAGTTTGCACAAGAATGTCTTTCAAATAGTCTACCTTAGAGCCAACAAATTTGGCTTTTAATAATGGCTCTACAAAGGTAGGTCTGCTACTTTATCAAGGTCTCAAATTATTCTAGTCTAAATCTTGACAAGATCCTTTACCCCCTTGCAGGCTTCCCACACGCATAAAATTACAATTTTGCACAATCCTGAAGGACTACTAAAGGAAGTGAGGATGGCTTGCACAAGTTTTAGTCAATTTCAATTAAGGAAAAGTGAATTTATTTATAGTGGGTCGGATGACATCACGGTAAAGGTGAATATCTCCCACTTTGGGTCATTTCCTCTCAACGTCCTCATAAGGCAATTCTCAGGAGGTAGGCCCTTTAAAGCTCTATTTAACTAGCATGAATATGGAAAGAAAGAACCAAACTCAGTCCAACAAGTTTGGGAATCTGATTCACTCAAAGAGTGAAGAGCATATCCCTATTGTTTTTATTTGTCCCAAACACCTCAAATATATTTGTTTATTTTCAACCTCTTGACAAGGAGGTTCTTAAAAAAATGAGATATGTGGTTCAATTAATCCTCCCTTTCTTTTTACCACCCAAACTTGACACTTTTGGCTTTTTGATCAACTTTGAAAAGTTGAGAGAATATACCTAATGTCTCGTTTGAACAGAAAATAGTAGGGTGTCCCTAGTTATGCTAGACTCAAAGAATTTGCCACAAGTTAAGAAATGCAAGATTGATTAGATAAATACCTAATTTTTCAAAGCTAGCAAGGCTAGGCGCATTTTTGAGTGTTTTGGCTTATTTTCCACTCACCTAGTGGCAATCATTCCCACTCCGGCTCCTCCAACAAGTTAGTCAACACAAAGAGAGACAAAGTGAAGAAAAATTGGAAAACTAGAAAGACAAACTCCTTCCTAAAATCTCTTTTAATGAAAATCTTGTTAAATCAAAGCTTTATGAAAATCAATTAAAGAGTGGGAAATTTTCTCTTGTAAGCAAAAAACACTTTAATGTAATGATCATACAAGTGTTCCTCCTCAAATAAACTCTCTATCAGATTGGTTGTATGTATTTCTTTGTCATTTTTAGTTTTGATTCTCACCTCTTTGCTAACATTTGTGACCCGCTTCTCTGGTTTCTACACCTTTGGGTATTTTTCATCTGCGAGACAGAAAAACACAGAAAGTTAGAACAATGAGAAAATCAATAAAAACCTGATTTAAAGCAAAATCATTTATGCAACATTTAACAACTAAAAGGCGGCATTTAAATGCTAGTACGCAGAAATTAAAATTTGCTAAGCAGCTTTTAAATCCTCGTAAGCGGCTTTTAACCAATCACAGGAAGCTAAACAAAATTAACAGGTGGCACAAAAAGTATAAGAAGTGGCCAAAGATTGCTGGTAAGAAACTCTTGAAAAATAGTAGGCGACACACTTTATCTAGCCGTGGCACACTTTATCTAGTAGGCTGCCCACTTTATCTAGCACGCGGCTGAAGAAGGAAAGATGAAGATGAAAGAAGCTCTGTAGGTAGTGTTTTATTGTTCATAGGTGGCTCTGAATATTGCATAGGCGGTTCTTCTCCTATTTTCTACAAAATAACACCAAGAACAAAGCAAAATACATAAAATATTATGATAAAAATGTTATCAATGAGGCTTAGAACCACACGGTGGGCGCCATTTGTGTGTATAAGATTAACAACTTCATGAAATTAGGACTACTAACAACAATTATATGAAAAGAAAATATGATTTAATCTAAGAATTGAAGCTAAAAATCCATATCATCTCATGGTTCTATATCTAAGCTTTGTTAAGAGAGCTCTCAATCTTAATCTCTCTTAAGGACAATCCTAGAATGAGAAAATAAATGATAAACAATGCTCAAGTCTAGCTTAAAATGCTCAAAATGATCCAAGATGTGTTACAAAATAAAAAATTCTCCTAAACATGATATACTAAATGCTATGCACATGCTGAAATACTCTCAAAAGCTCTCAAATACTCTCCAAATGCCTATAATAAGGATGCTTTTGCTCTTGAAGTTCTTGGATCCCAAACACAAAGGAAATGGCTTGTATTTATAGCATTTTCCCAAGGGTAGGGGGTAGAGTGAGTTGATCATGATCAAATTTTGGTTAAGTAAAAAACTTTGAGGTGTTCTCAAATGGAGGGAAAGTTGGTTGGTTGTCTCAAAGAAATAAGGAATTAAATAACTCAATCATTTAATTAATTTAGCCATGGAAGGGTGAATGGGTTGGATTTGATCTTTTTGATTTGAACTATACAATTGAAAAATAATTTGCATAATTTGATTAATCCCTTTAGGCTTGAATTTTATTATTTGATTTCATGATTATTTGATCTTTTAATTTGATTTGATTTTTGTCCTCTTGATTTGATAAATGTCCATTTGTTTTGCATTTGGCTGAGATTTATAGTTATGAATGCTTGAGATACACATATTCAATTTTAGGTGTCTACAGTTTCAATAGGTTAAATCCATTAACAGGGTAGATCCTAACATGTCTTTATTGTAAATCCTTTAACAAGGTAACTTATTTATTGAAGGTTGAAATCCTTTAGCGAGGTAGACTCTAAAAAGTATTTTGGTACTTCTAATAAGGTACTAGTCACTTTTAATAGGGTGAACCTTAGAAAGGTTATTGTAGCTCCTAACAGGGTAAAAATTTTTACTACAGTAATATGATTTGTGGGTGTTGTGCCCACTGTGGTTTTTTACCTCTAACAAGGGTTTCCACGCGAAAAATCTAAGTCATATGTGATGCGTTTGTGGATGCTTGAGGTTGTTTAATTCTATATGATAATATCAGTTGCATTTTTCATTATTTGGAAGTTGTTTATTAGATTTGTTAGATCAATGGAGAAATTTCTTAAGAAATTGTTTACACTGATTCACCCCCCTCTCAGTGCTTGTGCATACTATCAAACTCATTCCTACATTATCACATATACCTAAAATGATATGGAGGAACACTCATGCAAATATGATGAAATGAAATAACAGAAAACCTTAAACTACTTCAACATAAAACATCCAATGCAAACCTCCCAAAATGCTAAAGTGTTTGATAATGTTGTTGTAGAAGGTATGCGATTTCTCACATTCCTGCAACATAAAAATTTATGAAAGATTGTTCTTATGAGAAATTAGGAGAAGGATCCTATTTTATTGATTTTTGAAAGGGTTAGGTAGGCTTAGATGAAGGAGATTAAGAGGCAAAAATATGGATGGCTAGGATTAAGAGGTGAAAGAAGGTTGAAGGACATTAGGAGGAAAAATAGATGGATGGCTAGCATTTAGAGGCAAAAGATGCAAAAGTCAAACTTCACTTTTAGAGGGAAAGAGGAATTTGAAATTATTTGAGGAGAAAAGAGATGGAGAGGTGGATACCTTGGAAAAGTTGATTATGCACATGATTAGAGATAATCCACCTTTAATCAAGATTAGAGGAATATTAGAAAAAATAAGATTAGAAAAAAAGAAACAAAGATTAAATTAAAATAATTTTAATTTAATCAAGGTTTAGAAGAACTTTAGGCTAGAGAAGGAATAAAATAAATAAAATTTATTTTATATTAAGAAATGGAGGGATAATATATTAAATTGAATTTAATATATTATAGTATTTAAATAAAATTTAAATACAAAGGGGAAATGAATTTATTTAATTAAATAACATTTAATTAAATAAATAGAGAAATATAAAATTATAGTTTATTAATTAAAATCAACTATAATGTTAAAGCAAAATTTTAATAAAAATTAATATTAAAGTTTGAATGGACAATTTTAGGTGTCTACATTTTGCCCCTCTTTGATGCAGCATCATAAAATGATGTTATATCAAAGAAGAATAAAATATAGTGGATAAAAGGGATAAGACTAGAAGAAAGATACCCAAGTCATGGAAGGATGAGGAAGGATGACAAGGAGGGAGTAGTATGCGCCTTTGAGAGGACATGTGAGTTTGGAGAACATGGGTGTGCTCTCGAAATGGATAGGAGTATGGAAGGAAAGGGAAAAGGATAGGGATGATGAAGGAAGAATAGAAGAAATTAATACTACAATGGTATGAGAAACCTAGGTTTTCTATTGTACCTGATGTTATACACCAAGGTATGAGGAACCAAGATCAAACGGTGGCAAGTACATGATAAAAAAGGTAAAATACAACTATATGTCGTATGACACCATGATATGTAAGACCTTGATGCCTTGTGACACTAGGATGCAAAGACCATGATAAATTCAAAAAATTCTAACACATACAAGAAATGAGAAATCATGCACATAAACCAAAATCAAACCAATATTTTGCCCCTAGTCAAGATGAAAACCGATTGATTGATTGATTGATTGGTTGAGTTATTGGGAGGGTAGGGCCTCAAGGATTGGGAAGGATTTGATGAAAATTTGATTAATGTATTATCAACTGACTTGGGTCAATATTATGACTTGATTAAAGATTGATGTTATAGATTGCAATATTAGATTGCATGTATTACTATTGACTGCACTAGATTGGACTATTTTGGATTACAAGGATTTTTTATTATTTTTTGGATTTTTTGTGTTGGATAGAAGAGAATTGGAAGATAAATTGAGTGAATTGGATAGGATGGGATAAAGATAAGTGGATTAGATAGAATGGAAGTGGATGGTAGATAAGATGATATAAAGAGGATAAATGGATTGGAGGATAAGATTAATTGGATTAGAAGATAAATGGATTAAATAGAATGAGATTAAAAGCTGAATAGATTGAATTAGATATGGGGTAGGGATAAAATGCCTTGGGACCCATGAAAAGGGAGAATCGAGGAATGATAGAGTATGAAAGGATGAAGAGATGGCTTAAATAAGAGATAGATGAATGGAATGGCTATATAAGTATTATGGAATGGAAGGATATGTGGGATGAAAGTATGAAGGATAAAATAGTGGAGATCCAAGTACTATTTAGAAAGGGAGTGAAATACCAACACTAAAGGTAGGAAAATGAAGGATGGGAAGGTGGGGGATAAATGATGTATGAAATGTAAGGATGGTTTTTAAGGGATGTGAGTGGAAGACTAGAGGATGGAGAATAAGGATAGTAGGATCCTAGGAAAATGATGCAAAGGAGGTCCCCATACTATAGGTGGGAGGATGAAGGATGGAGAGATGGTGGATGAAGGATATATGAGATGGATGGATAGTCTAGAAAGGATGTGAATTGAGGGGATAAAATATTATATTTTACAATGCATACATGTATACTTTAGTGCCTCTACTTTGTATGAAGAGAAAAGGTAGGAAAGGTGGAAAGGGATATGAGATGGAGGGTATAGATAGGATATGAGATAATGATATGGACAATATAGATGGAATATAATAATGAACAATTTATGGAGAAATTGCATTGGATAACCAAGACCAAAGACATAGAAAGGAGGATGGACTTATATAGGATTAGGGATGGAGGATGAAGGATGAAGGAAATAAATATGATAAGGACTATGGGATGGATGATATAAATAGGATGTAAAGATCAAATATGGATAAAGTGGGTGGATTTATGTAGGATAATGGATAGTGGATGAATACTGAATAAGGGACATGGAGGGTGTGGATAGGATAGTCAAGATCAAAGATGGGAAAAGGATGATGGGTGGTGGATAGAGGAGGTGTAAGGTATGTATGGTAGAATAGTATGGATTGAAATTTCTTGCAAGTGTAGAGTGCAAGAGGATGAGGATAAGTGAATGGATATATGAGGAATTGGAAGATAATGGATAGGTGATAATTAGATGGAGGGAAGGAATTCAAGCATCTAGTCCATAGATGGTATTCCTTGATAATTGTTTATAATAGACCAAGGTATTTTAGAGATATGATTATAGATGTTGGTAGGATTATATAAGGTAGATGAAAAGATGGGGGATATGGAGGGGAAGATACGGATTGATGAATAGGATTGAATTAATGGAATGGAAGGAGGGGGAAGGATTGGTGGATGATGGATGGAAGGTTGGGAGACTAGTGAATAAATGGATGAGGATTTGGAAAGTTCATCATTGGCACACACCTTGAAGTGTGGTAGAGTAGTGGATGAGGATATTTTGAAGGATATAGAGAAAATGTGTATTTTGGGATGTAAGGACCCTAAATGGATTTGGAAAATTGAGGATTTGAGGACTTATGAGTGGAGGAAGCTTTTGGGTTAGCAATTTTGGATGCCAATTTGGATATTTATTTGATAGACATTGCTTCAATAAGTAGCTTAGGAAACCACATGAATTTATTTTTGGGCCTTTGTGGCCTTTTGAAATTTTATTTCTTTTGGATCACATTTTTCTTTTCTTAATCATGTCTTTTACATGGGACATGTTGATCCTTTGATTTTTGTGGATTTTTGGTTTTATACATTTTAGCTTAGGCATCCAATTTTCTTCCATTAGCCATGGTATGAGTGCACAAGGGTAGATGGTTTGGAGATTTTATGGATGAAATAATGGAGGATTAATTTTTGAATAAATGCAAGGATGTGTGCCTTTGTTGATCTTGCTTTGAGATGGGAGGTATGTAGTGACCCAAAATGGATGGACGGGAAGAAGGGATTGATTTTGGGACATAAGGACCCAAAATGGATGTGGATGAGGAAGGGATGGTTTTTGTAGCATAAGGGCCCAAAATGGATTTAGAAAATGGAGGAGGGGAATATTTGAGTTTAGATGGAGGGATTTTGGATTTGGAAGGGAAAGAAGGTTTAGCAACATCTTGAGAATTTTTTTTCTAATGTGATACTTATTATTTTGTAAACAAGATGTGAGTCCATGTGAATGGGGTAGAGAGTTGGAAGGAATGATAGGCTCTTTAAGGAAACCATGTTTGATAGAGGTGGAATAATTGAGCTTATATGTATGAGGTTCATGGATGGATTGGATAGGTATTATGGGATTTTGTGGAGGAATAGGATCATGTAGAGGATTAGGCTCATGAGGGGGATTGGAAGGGATAAAAAGATATTGAGATGGATTGGCATCATGACATGAAGTTGCAAGGGTACTTTGATGTTGAATTTGGAGAGAATTATGTGGTGGAATTAAAGGGATGAGTGGATGTTTAGATGGAAGGTGACCATGCATCGGAGTGGAGGGGATGAAAACATGATATGGAGTAATTTGATCTTGACATGGAGGTGGATTAGTGGATTGGATACATGGAATATCTTCATGAAGTGGGGGGTAAGTGGAGGCTAATTATTGACATGGAAGGGAATAATTAGTTGATGGAATGAAACTGATGTCTTGACCTTGATTATGAATGGGCTCAAGAGATGGGTTAAGGAGGATAAGTGGATCTTGATATGGAAATTTGGGAACTTCATATGGAAAGGTGTCATAAGATGGATGGATTTTAAAAGATGGATGAATATTTAGATCTAGAGGAGAACAGGAATCCATGTTAGCATGCTTTGGAGAAAGGTATTAGAATTTTTGGAATTTTCAGGGTGATGTGATGGAGGAGATGGAAGCTTCAACTTGGGTGGATGAAGGGATAGAGGACTCATGAGACTTAGGAGATTGAGGTTTTCCTTAATTTGGAGGGGATGGTGGTGGATGTATGACTTGAGGGGATTGCGCAACATTATTTGGAGTTACTTATTTATACTTCTTTTCTATCCCTTGGATCCATTCTATGGAAAATTTATTACAAGATGGGGATGATGTGGGTTTTGGAGGGTTAAGATTATGTGGAGGATTACGATTATGGTTTTGGACACTAAGAAAAAATTGTGGGTGATTAGGTGGAAGAGTGAGATTGGATGGGAGATGAGGATTATGGGTTTGGACAAATGAGAGAGGAAATATGTTGGAAACTACAATTGAAACAATTTTTATATTTCCATTGATGTAAAACCTTAACTGGTAAGACAGTTGCTATCTTGTAAAGTGTCATATCAATTGATTGATGAAGAATATTTGAAAAGAAGAGATAACAAGAAGAACTAGTGAAATGGTTTAGTTATGTTAAACTATAATGAGTACTTGATGAGATCATGCCGTGAAAAGGTAATATATTGTTTATCTTAAGTCTAAGTGAAGTTTGGATGACTACAATATTTTTCTTGACTGAGTAACAAAGAAAAAGATTAAGAAACTTAAGTATGTGTTGAGTAATGTCGAGTGATGCAAGTGTCAATCGAGCACCAGTATATGCCAATAAAATTTTAGTGTTTACCAAGCATCAGTATGTGCCGAGTGTCAAAGAAATATCAAGTTATTAGAGATGACCAAGCGGTAGTGCACAATATTGACCAAGTGTCAGTATTATGATAGTTTGAGAAAGATTTGAGATCCCAGTCAACATAATTGATTTTATTGGGATATGTGAAGCATATTTAAGATAAGGATGACTTTTGAGGAGAATTAAATGAGCATTTAATATATTTTTAACCATTTTTTGTATGGATTCAAGGAGTTTTAGGATGTAATCTACAAGGTAGATGGAAACAAAATGTTGGAAGGATTCATTGGATCTGACCTAAACCTAAGATCTATGGTGATCATTAAGAGGAAATAGATCGAGCTACCTGATCAGAGAGGTATAAGATTAACCTAATTGCGGGTTATGTTATGAGTGTGGTATGAGGTTAATTTAGTTGAATGGAAAAGTTCAAGAAGAAGGAAGAGAAGGCTAAAGAGAGTAGTACAGGACTGAACAGTGGTGATTTCTTGAAGGATTTCCAAGAAGATCAGTTGAAAAATCCTTTTAAACAAGGTTAACCTAACAGTCATATTGTTAAATCCTTTAATCAAGGTGACATTCTAATGGAATGGTCTAAGCCCTCTAACAAGGATCATTTTTTTATAGGGTGATTAAATCCTTTAAACAGGTCACATTTAATAGTGTGTAATGCAACCTTTAACCAGGTTGCCTTTCCACAGAGCTCACTTCAGAAGAGTGAAAAATTGGTAGCATGTTACTGGTATTTTTTCCCATATTGGGTTTCTAGGTTAAATCCTAGTGTCATACTTGTGTAAATTTTATTTGATGTTTTGTACTGTTGAGAGTTTTATATTCTACAATTTGACTACATTAGGATAGTATAATATAAGTTTATATTATTGATCATATCCTGATGTAGGAGCATCTTGGGTCCTTGGCAATCCTACTTAACCAAAGATATGTTTACTTTTGTTCTTTAGCTTTTTTGGAGACTGCTCGGTGAAGTGCTCAGTAATGTTGTTGCTCAGGTATCCTTTATGTCTTGCTTTACCAATGGGTCTCGGTGTTCTTTGGCTACTCAGTGTTTATTTCACTGAGTTGGTTTTTGATGCTTGGTTATGTTCTTACTGAGTTGGTCCCTGTTTCTTGGTGAACATATTCCTGAGTATTTTATCCTGATCTGGCCAACTTTTGCATTTAATTTATGTGGCATAATTAATATGGGATATCTCATTGGGATATATGTCGACCTAAATCTAGGTCTCAGTTAGGGATTTGAGTGCAGACCTCTTTGGTGGACTCTTGTATATATGTTTTTCTTTGTTCTTAGTTTAGGAGGCAGTTCTTGGAGGATAGAATATTTCTGGATAGAAGAATAAGTGTTAAGACATTCGTTGGCATGTATGTGACCTTGCATTTAGGAAGATCATTCTATAATCCACTTCAATGTATATGGATGAAACTGGGAAGGCCTTACAACTTGAAATGTATTGATTTTGATCAATTAATGAAAGCATCTATTGTTTCTTCTGCATTGTTGTGTATCTACAAGCTGGTTAAGTCCTCAAGAGTTCATTTGGCCCCACTACCTACCCTCCTTGTGTCAGGTGGTATTAGAGTGAAGGTTAGATATGATTTTCTTCTTGCAAACCCTAATCCTACTTGGTTGATATTGTTGTGGGGTAGAAGATTGTGATCTGACCTACAATTGCAGAGGGATTCAAGATGGTTTATGGGAGAGGAAATATAGATCTAGGTCTAGCTAAAAAGCTAAGATATATGGTTTCTAGATTGGAAGCTATTGAGATAGCCCAATGTAGAGGAAGACATCTTGAAGATGTTAGTGATGATGAATTGGAGTAAGTGCAAGGAGAACCTACACCTACACCTATTATGGATCAGGAAGAAGAGAGATTCCTACGAGCTTTGACAAGTTTGAAATCCACACCTCAGTTTAATCCTCCTGAGTATAGTGAAAAATTGGATTCTGATGAATTGATAGATTGGATAACTGAGATGAAAAATTACTTTGAGTTTGAAAATGTTTCAGAGGAGAAGAAGGTGAAGATTGAAAGAAAAAAATTGAAAGGTCATGCATCCTTGTGGTGGGAGCATCTACAATTGGATTGAAAGAAGAAAGGTAAAGATAAGATCAAGGTATGGGATAAGATGATAAAAAAATTGAAAAGTAATTTTCTACCTTGTGATTACCAAATTAACCTAATTTGGTGAATGCAAAGTTTGAAGAAAAAGGATAGATTGATAAAGGATTATACTGAATAATTCTACATATTAAACATTAGATGCAGTACATATAATAGATATTTTCTTTAAGGAGATTTTCAGATTGCATGGATAACCGAAGATTATTATCTCTGATGGAGACAGTAAATTTGTTATCTATTTTTGGAAAACACTCTGGAAGAAGTTGGACACTAGGTTGAAGTATAGTTCTACATTTCATCCATAGACTGATGGACAAACAAAGGTTGTAAAACAAAGTTTGGGTAACTTGTTGAGATGCCTAGTTGGAGACACACCAAGTAATTGGGATTTTATGTTGGCACAAGTAAAGTTTTCATACAATAGTTCACTAAATAGAAGTACTGTAAAGACACCTTTTAATATTGTTCATGGAACACAACCGAGAGGTATATCAAACTTGAGAGATATTGTTGGAGAAGAGAAAAGAAGTGTTTAATCAGAGGAATTTTTTGAGTTTATGAAGACATTACATGAAGATGTAAAATAGAAGCTAGAGAAAAGCAATCAGAAGTAGAAAGATAGTGCAGATAGATCAAGAAGACATAAAACTTTTGAAGTTGGTGATGCAGTAATGGTTCATTTGAAGAAAGGCAGATTTCCTATTGGGACATATGGAAAATTGAAGATGAATAAATTTGGTCCTTGTAGAATATTAAGAAGATTTTATAGTGGAAATTCTTATGAAGTTGAAATACCTAATGACATGGATATATCACCTATATTCAATATTTTAGGCTTGTATGAATATCATGAACCTAATGAAGAAGTGGTAGTATCAAGTGATTATCCTAAGAAACAAATAGAGGAAGTTGAACAGATTCTAAAACAAAGAGTTAGCATAAGTACAAGAGGAAAGGAATACATGGAGTATATGGTAAAATAGAAGAACAGACCGATTGAGGACTCATCTTGGATTTCTCAATCTAAGTTAGATTCATTTTAGGTGGGACCTAATACATAATTTGGGGAATCATTTTTTTTAACCCCAAGTGTCTGATGCAGGAGCATCTTGGGTCCTTGCAAATCTTTCTCAACCAAATATATGTTTACTTTTGTTCTTTAGCACGTTTCGAGACTACTCGGTGAAGTGCTCAGTAAACCTATTGCTCGGGTATCCTTTTTTTCTTGATTTACCAATAGATCTCAGTGTTCTTTTGTTGCTCAGTGTTTCTTTCATTGATTTGGTTTATGATGCTCAGTTATGTTCTTACCACATTGGTCCTTGTTTCTTGGTGAACATCTTCCTGATTTGTTTATTCTGATCTAGGTGACTTCTGCATTTAATTTTCATTGTGTAATTAATGTGGGGTCTCTCATTGGGATTTGGGTCTCACTTAGGGTTTTGAGTGTTGACCTCTTTGGTCGACTCTTGTATATATTTGTTTCTCTATTCTTAGTTTAGGAGGCAATTCTTGGAGGATAATAGATTTCTGGATAGAAGAATAAGTTTTAAGACATTCGTTGGCAGGTCTATGACCTCACATGTAGGAAGATCATTCTATAATCCACTTGAATGTATATGGCCAAAATCAGGAAGGCCTTATAGTCTGACATGTATTGAGTTTGATCAATTAATGAAAGCATATTTTCTTTCTTCTCTCCTAGTGTTGTTTCTTCCGCATTGTTGTGTATCTGCAAGCTGGTTAGGTCCTTGTGAGTGCCTTTGGCCCCACTACCTACCCTCCATGCATCATATGATATAGAGACCAAGTGGATTACTAAGTGGATCTGAGTTGGTTGAAGTGTTTGAAAGTTCAATTGGTACATATGGACCTTGGATAACTAATTCACCCCCTCTCAGGTATTCTAAATCATTGTAACAATTATTATTAGAGCTATTGTGGTTCTTGTAGAGAAAAGTTTGAAGGTACTCGAAGCTAAAGATCAAGATGTATAAAAAGGAGGTACCAAGGCTAAACAAGGAGAACTTCCCTGCATGACAAATTTTGATGAAGCTACACCTAGCTACTATTGGAGATGGTGCAAAATACTATGTGGAACATGATTACATAACAATGCATGCACCTATGATAGCTCAACAGATGAAAGAAAAATAAGAACACAACCAAGCAATGTTGGAGATTGCATCAGCTCTAAGCTATCCTGAATTTGAAGATATAGAAGATTGCAGAACTACAAAATAAATCTGAGATACACTGGCGACTATCTATGGAGGTGATACAAATGTACTGAGAGCCAAATCTAAAATCTTGAGAGGTAAGTTTGATGAGGTGAGAAGGGATGCCTTGTGAAACTATCATTCTGTATTTTAGTCAAGTTAAGGAGGATGCAAATGCTATTAGAGGAGCCAATGGAGCTATTAGTGATGATATTGTTATTAGAAAGGTACTAAGAACCTTACTTCCTATATATTCTATTAGAGTATTGTATTCACCTGAAAAATAGTTTGATAAGCTCAAAAGCCCTAATCTACAATTAAGTCCTCCAGGTCCTAACCAAGACTACCAATATCAAGCTAATAACAATTATATAATTAAACTAGATCAATTTAAGTATATAATTCATCAAAAATCAACAATCCAAGATCACTCATCAAGAGACATATATCAAAAGCCATTAATTCTTCAATTAACCTTGAATGAATTAAATCAAATCAAAAAATTAAATACATGGCTAAAGCAATCAATTGAAATGAATTAATTAAATCAAATAATTAATATTCCTTCAACATGTCTCAAGGATAAAAGCCTCTAACCAATAGGAGGTAGTCACTTCCCTCAATGGATGCATCTCAACTACTCAATTCAAATTCAAACTTGAATCTTTCCCTCCAAGAATTCTCTATAAAAGGAAGCCATTCTAAGCTCATTTGATATAGGATAATAGAATTAAAAGCATAGATATAATGTCAATTTGGCTTTAGCTAATCTAGTTCATCATTTTTAGCATGCTAATCTAGTTCATTATATAATTTGATCAAAAGTATACATAATTGAGCATGTTCTTGATCATTTTAGGCATTTTCTCAATGAATCTTCCATTTCATGATTGTCATTCTATGATCTAACATGCTTAATCTGAGAGAAATTCACAATTTAGAGTAGAATCTTCATGAATAGGAAGCAATAATTCAATTTCTCAAGGTTTTCTATGTTTTTCATTGAATTGATCTTACTAACCTTGGATATAATGAGTTATTGAGTGTTTGTGTGCAATATAATAATAGGATACATAATAAAACATCACTTTTTGGCACCCACCATGGGGTAGATTGCTCATTTTTATGAAATTCTACTCTCTGTTCTTAACAGTTTGAATTTTTGCAGGCAGTTTATCATTTGGGGTTGTTCTTCTAGCATTTCGAGGAGTGTTCTATCGTCTCTGGGGATTCTTTTATCGCCTCCTATCATGTTAATATCATCTGCTAGTTTAATGACATCATCTCTAGAAGGTAAAAATTTGGCTTTAATGCATCTTTGGTAATTCCTTTATCATTTATGGAATTCTTTATCATTTGGAGTAAAAGCTTTATTGTTTTTGGTGAAGTTTAGCATCTAAGGTTAAAGTATTATCATTTCTGGGATTTATTATTTTTGGTCATTGTTTTATCATCTGTAATCCAGAGAGTAGAAATACAAAATAGTTTCATTGATAAATTGGATTTCTAACATGCTAACTTGGTTGTTTTTCATGATTTTGATCATCTTTATAGCAGCCTAACATGTTTTGTAGGATGTTTGCCAAATATTTCCAACGAGAGAAACTACTAACAAGTTTGTTGTAGGTGGCCAAATTGCAAAAAATCAAACACTTTGGCACTTAAAACATTTTTTGTGCATTTCCTAATTTGGATAGAGGATTATGCTCTTTTCCCTTTGGGAAAATCAGAAACTCAAACCCCAAATTATGTTTTGTACTAAAATATGAGGAAATGAACAATTTTCTTTCATATGCAATGTGTTTTATCAATTAAATTAGGCATCTTAACTTCAAATTTAGGGTTAATTTTTGGTTTCATTAGAGTATTATGCTCTTTTCCCTTTGGGAAAATCAAAAACTCAAATGTGAAATAGAAGATTAATTCTTGATTTAAGGAAATGAACTTTGTTTGAAGTGCTTGATAGGAGAAAACATTATTGAGTAGGAGGGTATGCTCTTTTCCCTTTGGGAAAATCAGAAATCTAGACCTCTTTTTAATGCCAATCCTCTTTACTTGCTTTATCCTTTAGTTTGGCTTGTCGGTGAGGAAAAAATCTCCTAGGATGACCTACGTGAGAACAAGGTGTGAGCCACACCCCTCTAACTCACGTTAAACAAATTTACTCTTTTGAGTTAAAGCCTGGGGATTCATATGTCATTTGAGGTTATACTCAGCTCACATCTAACTTAAGGGTGGCCTAATAGTCTCAATCATATTTTTGTGACCCCTTTTGTCAAGATCCTCTATGGGGCTATACGCCTCAATTGCTCTTGTGCGAATGTAGAGGATACAACCGAACTGAGAACCTTACTAAACACTTTAGGATTAGAAGCTACCCAAATCACCCTTGAAAGGTGATAATCCTTGTGCAAGGAAAAAAGTAATTGCCCCAAGATACTCATCATATCGTGCCCCCATTTGCATTTGGAACCGAATAATATGGTATCATGACTGGAGCCATTGTGTGCTTGGTGATAGCCATATTTTGATTATCAAATGGGTGTGTACCTAAGTCTATGAGCAAGCAATTTTCATTCTATGCCAATTTTGTAGGGATAGTGCATGTTTGTACCCTTATAATCACAAAATTTTCAAAAACAAACAATCCTTATCAAAACCATGAAAAAAACAACTTGCTTTATGTTTGTGTGTCACTAAAATTTTCATAATTCAAAACACCTTGCAATAATTCCAAAAACGGGTGACTCTATTCAAAATGGTGGTTGGTTCCTTTGCACAAAAGTTCTCAAGAAATTACTCCAAAATTTTCTCAAAAACATTGGTCCTAAAGCATTGTCCTCAAGTCCTTATTATCTTGTTTGCTCAAAAACATTGGTCCTAAAGCATTATCCTTAAGTTCTTGTTGTCTTGATTGTCAAAAACAAAGGTCATTTTGTGCTATTCATCTCAAAAC
>MU224943.1:919983-958064 GCA_018584345.1 Thuja plicata
TTTTTCAAATGTTTTTCTTCAGCTGAGTCCATGATCTCCTCAAGTGGTTAAACTTTCTTTTAGAGGCCAGAGCTCTGATACCAATTGTTAGAAACACTGAGAGGGGGGGGGGGTGAATCAGTGTTTATCTATTAATTATATTTCAGCCAATTAAACATATAGCAAATGTGCATCCAAAGAAACATAACACAAGAACACATAACACATGATATGATTATGGGGAACCTTGATCAAAGGAAAACTCCGGTGGGGATTAGTACCCACAAATATTGTACTAGGTATAATGAACCTGTTAAAGTTCCTTTGCCCTATTAGAAGTAGTCTTTACAAATTAAGAACAATGACCTAGTTAAAGGTCTGACCCTATTAGAAGTCTTTTACAATAACCCTGTTAGGGGTGTATGGCTCACTGCCCAACAAGATGAAGGCTACAACCCTCTGAATGTTGATATGCACTATATCAAAAATGAACTATTGTAATGACACTGTTGTCTGATCAGTTTCGTGTATGTGCGGATGCTCTTACTCTCTTAAATAGCTATATCATCTACTAACTTCATAGTACTATCCCTCTATAACTTCCTCTTGCATAATAATTGACACTTGTAACATATCTTTACATTACATACTTATATCTTCAAATCCGAATAGGCGCGACCCAAAACAAATCACTAGTCGGCCCTAAAACAAAATATACAATGCTTCTGAACAAGTCAGCCTAAGCGTGTTTACTAAAACATTAATTACATTAATATAAACTTATAACTAAAGGCGCATAGCCATTGCATTACAAAATCATTCACACTGATCAAAACTGTAGTCGGCTTCCATGCTCTGTTTCCTGGACTACAGGTCTACTAATTTGTTTGTAACTTTTTCGTACTGATGTTCCATACTCTGCGCGTTTGGATCTAGCATGTATATACACCATAGAGTATATAACTAAGCACGCATGCTCTGGTGTGATCTCTAACACATGCGTTGATGAACTAATCTTTGTATGTGTCTATCTGCCCTGTTTTCACACTTAGTCATTTTCCTTTCATGACAGAACTTAAGTATGACTTTGTTGCCATGATTGACAACACAAAATAAGTCATGCTTCCATAGGAAGTCAACTTGCCAACACTTATTATGTGAATTTGAGAAAAAAATAGTGAAATAAGCTTTAGGAAACAAAGATTGGATACAGGCCATGAATGAAGAAATTGAACAAACTGAGAAGAAAAAAACCTGGACACTAGTCCCTAGACCAAAAGACAAGAATGTTATTGGAAAAAAGTGGGTATTTAGAAATAATCTGAATGAACATGGAAAATTTATAAGAAACAAGGCCAGAATGGTATGCAAAGTTTATGCACAAGAAGAAGGCATTGACTATGGTGAGATGTTTTCCCCAGCTGCAAGATTGGAAAGAGTTAAAACTCTATTATCTTATGCATCTTAAAAAGGATTCAAAGTATATCAAATGGATGTCGAATCAACATTTCTAAATGGAATACTGGAAGAAGAGGTATAAATTGAACAAGATGAAGGATTTGTTGATTCAAGCAAGAAGAATATACTTTGCAAATTACATAAAGCATTGTATGGATTGAAGCAAGCCCCCAGAGCATGGTATGCAAGATTGCACAATTACTTAGTCAAGATTGGATTTACAAGGACAAATGACAACATTAATCTATACTTAAATTCTAAGAAAGTTAAAGGGATATTTTTAGCTAAAATATTTGTTGATGATATCATATTTGGAGGACAAGATTTTTTATGCCAATTATTTGCAAAAGAGATGAAAACTAAATTTGATATGTCTATGTTTGGAGAGATAAAATTCTTTGTTGGTTTGCAAGTATATCATATGAAGAAAGGTATCTACATTACACAATTTAAGTATATCAAGGTGATACTGAAGACTTTTGGCATGGAGGACTCTATACCTATAAGTACTCATATGGCTACTAGATAGAAACAATCAAAGACTCATGAGATAGATGAAGTGAATCAAACCCTATATAGATCAATGATTGGAAAACTATAATATGTTGTCCACTGTAGACTAGATATTGCATTATAAGTTGGGATTGTTGCAATATTTTCTACAAATCCTAAAGATAGTCACGTAATGGTAGTGAAAAGGATTCTAAGATATTTCAAGGGAACAAAGGACTATGGATTATATTACAAGAAGAATGAGAAGTTTGAACTAAAAGTTTACACAAATGTGGATTGGGAAGGTAATGTTGATGATAGAAAGAGAACAAGTGGTGGTTCATTATTTTTAGGAAAGAGATTAGTCTCTTGGAAAAGAAAGAAACATAACTATATTTCTCAATCCACAACCGAGACTGAATAAGTTGTAGCAGTAATAAATTGTTCAAACATAGTGTGGATCAAGCAATTGTTGAAAGGTATGAAGGAAGAGATCACAGACCCAATTGTTATTTTTTTTTATAAAACTAGTGCTATTAACATTTCAAATAACCATGTGATGCATACAAAGACCAAGAATATTTCTATCAAGTATCATTACTTGAGAGAGCTGGTACAAGACAAAGAAGTAAGACTTGAATATGTTAATACAAAGGAATAGTTGGCAGATATATTTACTAAAGCTTTACCTAAGGATGCTCATGAGTATCTAGGAGGAAAATTAGGGGTGATTCCCCTATCTGAGGCTAACATAGATCACATGGAGTGGTTGCATCAAATGTATTACATAGAATATCTGATAGATTGATACAAAATGTGGTCACACTTTAGGAGTCGCCTAGAGCTGTGAAGTGTTAAGAAAAAGATGTTGATCATTCATAAGAAAGATGATAGAGGGGGCATAGAATTCAGAAACCTGACTCTACATGTTGAAGATGTATGTCTTTGGAATTGTTTTCAAAGAGGGAGATATACATAAGAGAAATCAATAAGGGAGATATACATAAGGGAGAAATACTTAAGATAAATGTACGATAAGGAAAGACACTAAGAGGGAGAAATGACAATGAAAGAGAGATGCTATTTGAGGGAGAAACAAACAATTAGGCAGATAAGCTAAAGAGAGAAATCTATCCAAGAGGGAGACAATATTTGTATTGGAGAGAATCAGAATGAAGCTAAGGACGTTAATGAAAATTTGTTTACAGAACATACTTTTTGTATTGTTTGGGAACCTTGCATATGTTATTTTTTTTCATGTGTTTTCCATCAACGTCAAAGAGGGAGATTTTTGGAAACTACAATTGAAATAATTGTTATATTTCCATTGATTTCAAACCTTAATTGGTAAGATAGTTGCTATCTTGTAAAGTGCCATATCAATTGATTAATGAAGAAGATTTCAAAAGAAGAGATAACAAGAAGACTTGGTGAAATGGTTGAGTTATGTGAAACTATAATGGGTACTTGATGAGATTATACCTTGACAAGGTAATATATTGTTTATCTTAAGTCTAAGTGAAGTTTGGATGATGACAAGATTAGTCTTAACAAAGTAACTGAGAAGAAGATTAAGAAACTTAAGTATGTGTCAAGTAATTCCAAGTGATGTGAGTGTCAACTGAGTGCCAATATATGCCAAGAAAATTTTAGTGTTGACCGAGCATCAATATGTTTCGAGTGTCAAAGAATTACCAAGTTACATAGAGATGACCGAGCGACAGTGCACAGTATTGACCTAGTGTCAGTATTATAACAGTTTGAGAAAGACCTCAGATCCCAGATGACATAGTTGATTTTCTTGGGATATGTGAATCATATTTAAGATAACAATGATTTTTGTGGAGAATCAAATGAGATTTTAATAGATGTTTAACCATTTTATGTATGAATTCAAGAAGGAGTTTTAGGATGTATGTTACAAGGTAGATGTAAATGAAATGTTGGAAGGATTTTTTATATCTGACCTAAACCTAATATATGTGGTGATGATTAAGAAGAAATAAATAGAGCTACCTAATCAAAGAGGTATAACATAACCCTAATTGAAGGTTATGTTATGAGTGTGGTATGAGCTAAATTTAGTTGATTGGAAAAATATAAGCAGAAGGAAGAGAAGGATGAAGCGAGAAGTACATGACTGCATAGTGGTGATTTCTTGAAGGAATTCCAAGCATATAAAAGATAAGAGACATAGATTAGAGATGGAGATGACCTTGAAGGACATTCAGTGAATTAGAATTTGAGCTATAATTGGATTTGTATTTGCAAAGTGAGTTGTATGTTTCAGATCACAATTTTTTGTTACTTTTTAACCACTATATCAATTGCAAAATCATTTTAAACAAGGTTGACCTAACAGTCATATTGGTAAATTGTTTAATCTAGGTTACATTCTAATGGAATGGTCTAAGCTCTCTAACAAGGCTCACTTTTAATAGGTTGATCAAATCATTTAACTAGGTCACATTTAACAATGTGTATTGTAACCTTTAACCGGGTTGAATTTTCACAGAGCTCACTTCATAAGAGTGAAAAAATTGCAGCATGTTACTGGTGGTTTTTCCCATAGTGAGTTTCCATGTTAAATACCGGTGTCATACTTGTGTGAATGTTATTTTATGTGTTGTATTATTAAGAGTTTTATATTATACAAGTTGACTACATTAGGACAATATACTGCAAGTTTATATTGTTGATCATATTCTATACAGACTGAGTGGATTACTGAGTGGATCTAAGTTGGTTGAAGTGTTTGAAAGTTCAATTGGTAAATTTAGACCTTGGATAATTGATTCAGCCCCCTCCTCTCAATTATTCTAAATCATTCTAACAACATATGTCTTCAAAGAAAAACTTTTTCTTTTGACCCCATTTTGAAAACTAAGGATAGTGTCCCAAAGTTCTTGAATCTCTTGGGCAAGGTTACATGTATCAGAGGCATTATGTTGGAGGAAGGAATCATATGTGGGTGAAGGATAATGAGATAAGGAAAAATAGTAAATTAATGACTAATAAACACATGACACGTGGATTTTTAACGTGGAAACCATGTTAAGGGAAAAACCACTGGGACTGGTAACCCAAATTTTCACTCTTCTAAAGTGAGCTCGGTTAAGAGCCAACCTTGTTAAAGGTTATAAACACACTATTAGGTGTGACCTTTTTAGAGGATTTAAATGAATATTTTTTCACTTAGTATCTGGCATCTAATGCTACCATCCTTGATCAAACACTCTCTTGTCCTATCAATAGGTATCGGGCATATCCAATGCTATTTTGTATGATCAAAATTTTTGATACTCCTTGGGATGTATCTCAATTAGAAAATACTTTTAAGTCCTGCTCGGTTAAGAGACTTGATGCTTCAATGGTTAAACTGAAACAGTAAAATGATCTGTTCACATATACAACTTGAATTGTATATTTTTAGATCTATTGTAAGTGCATTACCTTTCTGATCAATTTTATCAATTCAATACCTTTGCTCCACATTGTTCTTCTCTGTGATGTTGTATCACTAATCATTGATGTCGGTAGAATATAGCTCTTTCCTCAGCTTGATTAATCAGGTTTAAATGAAGAATTTCTTCTCCTTCAGAATCTCTTTAGTATCTATTCTCTTGTCACTCCCCTTATTCACATTGAATAATCTTGTCTCTTATATAGACATGATTTTACCATTTCTTTGCTTTCTTGATCTTGGCGTGATCCACAATTCTCACCAATTAGATTTAAAGCAAAACTCCTAATTTATCTCGTAGAGATATTCTTGCCAACTGGACTAAGTAGCTTTGAATCCTTTACTTATCTCCAACTTTATCTTGTCGACTAAAATAATGATAATTACTAGTTAAGTCTATATTTAGCTCTTGATAGCTAAGAATTTTTTCATTTTTGAACTCTTTTTTCTTTCGATCAACACTTCAGTTAGTCATCGATGACAACTGACTGTTCTGTCGATGTGACTTCAGTTGTCTTGAGGATCTTCATCCGTCGGGAAACATTATAAATTTGTCAGTCAGGTTACATTGTGAATTTACTCATTGGTAATGTTGTGCTTTTGATCGTTGGGTAACACTGTGACTTTCCTCTCATTGGTTTACACTATCCGTCAGTGTGCACTCCGTCGGTGTATATAGTCACTTTGTGAATACTTGACTTTTATGCATTATTGATAGCATAGCCTTTGATTCATTGGTTCCTTGAAGTCTTTAGCAGTATGTACATGACCATACAGATTATATCAAGTTGACATCAATGATAATATAATAGATTAACTAATTTAATGTCTTGCATTAACTTTCTATGTCTTGGTGATCATCAACTTAACATCTTCAAACGTTTAATTAGTTATAGTTCATCAATCTCTCCCTTTGGCATTAATGGAAACATACTACATTATCACACTATATTATTACTAATATAATATGAAATATATTATCACACTATATTATCGAAACACACTATATTATCACACTATATTATTACTAATACAATATGAATTATAACATTTGAAGTTCATCAAACTACCAATATTATGTACTATAACCAATGCAAATATCTAGTCCTCGGTAAGCTTATGTGAGCTTAGATTTGATTCTTGCAACTCTCTTTCTATCTTCAATCCCTTCACTGGATAGATGTAGAATCTTTCTTCTTCTAATGTGATGTTCTCTCTTCTTGTGTCAAACTCTCTCCTTTTGACTATTCTTTTCTTTTGATGTCTCTTTTCTCTCTTGTCAGCAATTCTCTCCCTTTGTATGTACTCTCCCTTTCTAGTTACATCTCTCCCTTTGGATAATGTGATGGATAAAATCTCTCCCTAATGTGATAATTCTCTTCCTAATGTGATAATGGATATGATCTCTCCCTTTGACAGCAATGCCAAACAAGTATTTGACACTAATGCAAAAAAAATCCTTTCTATCCATAATATACTCCTTGAACTTCCCAAACCATCAGCAATAAATAACTCTGGTGCTTGGAGTAGATTAATACCTTGTTGTGTATAGATGTATCATTGAATTCCATCTTTGTCTGCATCAACATGAATGATATTATGATAATATGTAGGCTGATGCAGCCTTCTAGTCATCTTACTGACCAGTATAAAAGGATTTGAACCCTAGTCTGTTTCTTAAGTACTCAAATGCATCCTTGGTTAGTGGCTTGGTGAAGACATTAGCTAATTGTTCCTTTGATTGCACATACTCAAGTGTCACCTCTTTTTCTTGAACTTTTTCTCTCAAATAATGATACTTGATAGCAATATGCTTTGTCTTAGTATACATGATTGGATTCTTGGAAATGTTTATTGCACTGGTATTGTCACAATAGATAATTAATGGTTCAAGAATTTTCATATGCATACCTTCCACTAATTGTTTGATCCATGCAATATTTGAGCAATTTGTAGAAACAACAACATACTCTACTTCTGTAGTAGACTAAGAGATGCATCCTTGCTTCTTGTTGATCCATCTGACAAGTTTTTCACCCATAAAGAATGCTCCTCCAGTTGTGCTCTTTCGGTCATCAATGTTTCTAGCCCAATCAATGTCGATAAAGACCTTAAGTTCAAATTTTCCTTCTCTTCTATACCATAAGACGTATTCCTCAGTATTCTTTAGATATCTTAGGATTCATTTCACAACATTCATATGTGATTCCCTGGGATTAGCAAAAAACCTTGCAACAATTCCTACTGCATGTGCAATATCTGGTCTAGTATGTACAACATAAATGAGTTTTCCAATCATTGATCTGTACAAAGTATGATTTACCTCAGGTGAATTTTCCTCCTTTGTCAGTTTAAATCCAGTTTCCATCGGTGTTCCAACTAGTTTGGAATCTTCCATCTTGAATATTTTCAGCACTTCTTTGATGTATTTGGATTGTGTAATGAAAATGCATTCATCTTGTTGCATGATTGGTGGACCAAGAAATAACTTGATCTCTCCAAACATAGACATTTCAAACTCTTTGCTCATTTTATTTTCAAATTATTTTCATAGCATATCATTGCCTCCAAATATTATGTCATCAACTAATATTTCAGCAATCAAAATGTTAGCATCAGTATCTTCCTTCAAGTAAAGATTATTATTTTCACTATTTCTTACAAATCCAATACTTATGAGATAGGAATGAATTCTTTAATACCAGGATCTTGGTGATTGTTTCAATCCATACAAGTCTTTGTGTAGTCTACATACCATGTTCCTCTTGTCTGGATTAACAAACCCTTATGGTTGCTCAATGTATACCTCTTCCTCAAGTATTCCATTTAGGAGTGTAGACTTGACATCCATTTGGTATACTTTGAATCCTTTGAATGTAACATAAGAAAGAAATATTCTCACTCCTTCTAGCCTAGAAACAGGTGCAAAGGTTTCTCCATAGTCAATCCTTTCTTCTTGTGTATACCCCTTGCATACTAGTCTTTCTTTTTTTTCTGGTGACTTCTCCATTTTCATTCATCTTATTTCTGAATATCCATTTTGTACCAATGACATTCTTGTCATCTAGTCTCAGTACAAGTGTCCATGTCTTTTTTTTCTCAATCTTCTCAATTTCTTCATTCATAGCACTAATCCATTATTCATTATCAAGTGCAGCATTGACAAATTTTGTCTCAAAATCACAAATTAGACATCTTGTGTTTAGAGACTTACTTCTGGTTCTCATACCAGCCTTCTTGTCTCCAATGATCTAGTTCTGTGGATGGTTCCTTCTGACATATCTGGCAAGTACAAGTTCAGTTCTTTGTCTATCATCTTGATCATCATTGTGTCCTTCATTCTGATCTCCATCGCTTGGTACATCATCTTGAGCAATATCCTAATTTTTGGTATTTGCAGCCTGATGCTCGGGTGTAATGATCTATTGCTCAAGAGCTATACATTGTTTCTTGGGTAGAGTTTTAGGTTCTTCATTGTAAACAAACTTGTTTTAGTCCTCTGGTTCTTTTGTGCTTTCCTTTTCATTTTTCTCTGCAAATTCATCTATCTTTACATTTGCACTTTAAACAATTTTGTTAGAGGATTTATTGAGACATTTATAAGCCTTGCTCTTGGTGGAAAACCCTAGAAAGATTCCTCCATCACTTTTGGAGTCAAGATTTCCATTTCTATCATCTTTTAAGATATAACATTGACTACCAAAGATATTTAAGTAACTTACATTGGGTGTGTAACCCTACCATAGCTCATAGGGTGTCTTCTTGGTGTCTTTCTTCAATTGTATTATGTTCAATGTGTAAATAGTAGTACTCACAACTTCCCTCTAGAAGATTTGGGTGATTCCTTTCTCTTCATCAGTGTACTTGCACAATCAACAATGGATCTATTCCTTCTTTTAGCAATTCAATTTTGTTGTGGTGTTCTCGGTGAAGAGACCTATCTTTTGATTCCATGCTCATTGCAAAATTTAGTGAATTCATCTGAAACAAATTCCCCTCCTCTATCTGATCTTAAGAATTTCAATTCTTTACCACTTTTTTTTTCAACCATTTCTTTGTACCATTTAAACATCTTGAATGCTTCTAATTTATCTTTTAGAAACATAACTATCATCATTCTAGAGTAATCATCAACAAAGACAATAAAATATCTATCACCATAGTAACTCTTTTTCCTCATGGGTCCACATAGATCAGTATGGACTAATTCTAGAATAGCATCAGATGTATGGGTTTTTCTTTTGAAACTAGACTTTTTCATCTTACATTTTTGACAATTTTTTCACATGATATTGTTGGGCTTTGTCATCATCGATAAGCCTCTTACATTTCTCTTTCTACTTATTTTTTATCATTTTGTCAAATTTTACATGACACAATCTTGTATGCCACAACCATATGTCTTTGTTTCTATCCATTAAGAAAGTGGTGTCAATATCATTCAGATAGAATAAGTTACCTTTTGTCTGCTCACTGGTACCAATCAAATTTCCTGATTCATTGAATATCTTTGCCTTCTTATTTTCAAATGCTACTCTATGACCTGAATTATTCAACTATGAAACACTTAATAGATTATAATTCAATCCTTTCACCCAATAAGCATTTTCACATTTTATTAGGTTATTCAACATTATAGTTCCTTTACCTTTAACTCGACAAGGTGTATCATTACCCATTCTTACTGAACCCCCATTATAGTATTCAAAAGTCTCAAAATTTTGTTTGTCACCAGTCATATGGTAAGTGCAGCCACTATCTATGATCCAGATACCATTTTTACTAACTTTAGATATGAGTGCAATTTCTACATACCTGTCTTCATCTTCATCTGAATCATCTTTTACTACCAAAAACACCATCTCGATGTCTTCATCAGATATAGTGTCAGTATTTTCATCCTTGCATGTAGTTAGGTAACTGGCCTTCTTTCCTTTGTCCTTGTAGTCTCGAGTATCTCTTCTTTATGATTGTCAGTTGCTTCCGTAATCTTTCTTATCACCTCTGTCAAACTTCTTTTCAAATGTCCTATCATTACTTCTATCATATTTTCTTTTGTTAGGACATCTTGCAGAAAAGTGTCCAATATCTTTACAATTTAAACAAATAAGTGGTAATTTACCTTTGTATTTACCTTTGCCTCTCTGCTTTCTTTTTTCCATAAGTGCTTCAATTTCATCAAGATTTTATTCTTCACTTTCCCTATCACTATCTTTTCTCATAGTGTGTTAATGACTTTATTTACTTATTCTCAAAGAGGATTTGAATGCAGACTCTATGTTTGGTGAGACACTATTATCAAAGTTATTCATCTCAAATGAAATTAGTATTCCAATCAAACTATCTAGAGTAACATTGTTATTTGCTGCTTCTCTCATTTCTTGTATGGCAGATACTCTCATAGCATAAGTAGGCAGTAAGGTTCTTAGTATTTTACTTACCACTGTCTCTTCTTCTAGTACACCTCCAACTCCTCTGATAGCATTGAATACCTCTTTGATTCTTGTGTTGTACTGTGTGATGTTTTCACCTTCTTTCATTATAAGATCATCAAAATTTCCTCTAAGGCTTTCTGCCTTAGCTCTTAGAGAATTTTTATCACCACCATGTACAAGCTTCAACTTATCCCACATCTGCTTTGCATTTGTGCATGCTTTGACCTTAAAATTCAACACCAGAGAGTGAGGAAGCAAGCTCTATTATCATGCATTTGTTCTCATACTTCTCTCTCATTTGTTCAACTATGAGTGCTCCTGTGGGAAACACATATTCAGTATCTAAGTATTGAGTAACATCATTTCCAATACTTGATAAGTGGAGTCTTATCCTATTTTTCCATGAAGAAAAGTTGTCTTTGTTAAACTTGGGCACATCTCGTTTGTTTATCTTGTGATATTTAGCTTGATATTTTAAATTCCCTTTCTAAGCACACAAGCTCTGATACCAATTGTTAGAATAACTAAGAGGGGGGGTGAACCAGTGGCCTCAAAAATTAATCCTTAAATCAACCCTTAAAACTTATTACCACATTTATAAGCCTCTATTTATATTCAGTCCTATAAGATGAATGCCTTGAAATACTTATATCAAATTACTACTTGTTGTAAGGCTTTGTAAAACCTTCTTCTATATGTTTACTGATAAGCAATGTTTCTATTTACCAAAACATAGTAAATAACTAATGTATACTGATCAATCCAGATTTACTTATGTGAAATGCAAAACAGGTAAAGTAATGACTCAAACACATGGCAGGTGGATTTTTAACGTGGAAACCCTATTAAGGGAAAAACCACTGGGACCGGTAACCCAGATTTTCACTCTTCTAAAGTGAGCTCGGTTAAGAGCCAACCCTGTTAAAGGTTACAAACACACTGTTAGGTGTGACCTTGTTAGAGGATTTAAATGAATAGTTTGTCACTTAGTATATAGCATCTAATGCTACCATCCTTGATCAAACACTCTCTTGGCCTATCAATAGGTATCATGCATATCCAATTCTACTATGTATGATCAAACTTTTTGATACTCCTTGGGATGTATCTCAATTAGAAAAGACTTTTAAGTCCTGCTCGGTTAAGAGACTTGATGCTTTAATGGTTAAACTAAAACAGTAAATTGATCTGTTCACATATACAACTTGAATTTCTTATTTTGAAATCTATTGTAAGTGCATTACCTTTTTTATCAGTGTTATCAATTCAATACATTTGCTCCACAATGTTCTTCTATGTGATTTTATATCACTATTTGTCAGTGTTTACAGAATATAGCTCTTTCCTCAGCTTCATTGATCAGGTTTGAATGAAGACTTTTGTCTCCTTTAGAATCTCTTTAGCATATATTCTCTTGTCACTCCCCTTATTCACAATGAATAAGCTTGTCTCTTATATAGACATAATTTCACCATTTCTTATCTTTCTTGATCTTGGCGTGATCCATAATTATCACAAATTAGATTTAAAGAAAAACTCTTGATTTATCTTGTAGAGATCTTCTTGCCAACTGGACTAAGTAGCTTTAAATCCTTTACTTATCTCTGGGTTTATCTTGTTGATTAAAAAAATGATAACTACCAGTTAAGTCTATTTATCTCTTGATAGCGAAGCATTTTTTCATTTCTAAACTCTTTGTTGTGTCAGTCAATACTTCAGTTAGTCGTCGATGAAAACTGACTGTTCCATCAGTGTGACTTCAATTGTCTTTGGGGTCTCCATCTGTTAGGCAACACTGTAAATATGTCTGTCAAGTTACACTATGACTTTTTTTGTCGGTAATGCTATACTTTTGATCGTCGGGTAACACTGTGACTTTTCTCTTGTTGGTTTACTCTGTTTGTTAGTGTGCACTCTATCAGTGTATATAGTCACTTTGTGAATACTTGAATTTTATGCATTACTAATAGCATAGCCTTTGATTCATTAGTTCCTTGAAGTCTTTAGTAGTATGTACATGACCATACAAATTATATCAAGTTGAGATCAATGAAAATAGAATACATTAACTGATTTAATGTCTTGCATTAACTTTCTATGTCTTGGTGATCAACAACTTAACATCTTCAAACATTTAATCAGGTATAGTTCATCAGCCTTTTTTGGTTGAATTTTAGATGGTGTTAGTCTATATTATGTTAGGCATTTTAATATCAAAATTAGGGATATTGTTAATCATTATTTATAAGTTTTAAAACGTATCTCTTTTAAGTAAATTATACTTTTCAGTTTAGCAAGCTATTGGAGGTTTCGTCCGATAAGTGGATCAAGCCAGCCACTTATCATGATGTTTAGCCTTTTATAGTGTATTATCACTGACCTTGACCTTCATTGTGCATGGTTGACTTTTGGTTAACCATGGTCAAACCTTCACTGTATGTCTTGATATCCGAACCAGGTGCTCCATGCATTCTCAAGATCCTAGGGTTTCAATTTCATGTCTTTTGGAGACAATTGACTTTTTGGTCAACTCTAGTTGACTTTTTGGTCAACCATCTTAATTTGCATACCTAAGCCTTCCATAGGACTTAGCAGGCCCTAGTAACTCCCTTTCACATATTTCAGAGTATAGTTGATTTTTGCTAAACCCTGGTTGACTTTTGGTCAACTATCTCAATTTGTGTGTCAATCAAAGTATCCAGTTTAGGGATTCTTGTAGGATAGTACTAAGAGATATCCTACCTAGTTTGGCCCTTTTGGTTACTATTTCACCTATGCACCATTTTGCATGCACTTTCTTTACCTTTGAGGTAATATAGCCATCCTTTTAGTGTGCTTTAAAAAAAAAATTATTGTGTGCTTTTGCCCAACTTTTGGGCATGGCATTTTGGTATGAGAGCCAGGTTTAGCAACATTGGGAACCTAACCCACTATGTTGTCACTAAATTTGTCTTGTATGTGTAGGATGCCACCTATCACTCATTAGGACTGTCAGCAGGGACGTGGTTAGAAGCGTACCCCCGCGACTTGCGTGGAGGTAAGACCCAAGGTGGAGAATCACAGAAGGGATCAGAGTCCACCTCCTGAACCACCTCTTGATCCTAATAAAAAACTACTTGTGGCCTTCTAGAACTTGGCTGGGATTATTCTAGATCGCATGCCACCACTTAATCAATAGAGAGAGAATTAGGAGCCCACCTCCTATAATGGGAGAGAATCAGGCTGATCAGGGAGAAGGGTCCACTGGAGTACCAGGGGGTATTCCCAGGGGAGGTGCCCAGAGGCTCAATAGAGCACCCCCTGATATTGGAAATCAGATCATAGATTTGATGAGGCTTAGACCGCCTCCCTTCTTAGGAGAAGAAGATGAGGTAGGAGTAGAAGCTTGGCTTTTAAGTCTTGAGAGGTGTTTCGGGTTGTGAAATTATGGAAGCAACCTTAGAGAATGGTTCACAATTATTATATTTAGAGACCAAGCATCCACTTGGTGGAGGCATGAGGAATCCAAGGGACTCATAGACATTAATACCCTTACTTGGGGAGCTTCCCTCAAGATTTTCAAAGGGCGATATGTCTCAGAGTAGTTTACACAGCATCGTATCGATGATTTCCATGATCTCTGGCAATGGGGACTTACAATAGCCCAGTATGAGGGAAAGTTTCTTGATCTCCTACCTTATGTTGAATATATGGGAGATGAGAAACTTCAGGTGAACAGGTTTATCAAGGGGTTAAATCTTACGATTTCAGATAGGGTACGCATGGTACCTTCAGGAGATTTGAGCTTTACAGTGGATAGAGCCCTAGTGGCTGAAGAGATAGTCAGAGGGCCACAAGACAATAGAGATAGGTCTCAGTATCATAACTTGTCATCCTTGTCCTTGGGATATTAGAAACCCCCATGGAAGGGGAATCATATGAACTCTACAGGGTCATTCAAGACCCCACAGTAGCAATAGCCATAGTAGACTTAGTAGAGCCTGTGGTAGAGGCCACATTAGATACAGAAGGGCTCTAAGCCAAAGAAATGGTAGTCACGGGGTCCTAGGAAGGACCAGAGACCCCAGGAACCTTACACTCCTCCAGAACGGACCCAACAGTCTGCTAGAGGTGGTTATACACTAGTACATTTGGGCCTCATTTTTTACCAAAGGCCATTTTGGCTTGTGATGTTCACCTTTTTTTTGTTTATGTCCTGAAAAGGTCAAAATTTTGACTTTATTTAAGTTTATTGTATAAATTTCAACCAAATCAGGATATAAACAAAAAAAAGTGATCAAAATCACTTTATTCTATCTTAGCCGGATCGTGGGTGGGAGGAAGGGCTTCATGAGCATTGTGCATTGTCTGAATACTAGAAGGGCTTCATGAGCATTGTGCATCATCTGAATACTAGTATGTTTCCTTAAAAAATCTAGAGGACACGACATCACATTCTTAGTGTTAGGGTTTCCTAGCTAGATTTGTAATCTAGTTTTATCTACCAGTTGTTTTAAAATTGAGGGCTTTGTTTTTATTTATGTTTCTATTTTCATGCATGAACTAGCTTGCCTCCATGCACTACTGTGTTTTCTCATAATAGAAGTCAGAGACCTGAGACTGAGTAAGAAAACATATCGACAACCAGCTTCATTTCCCAAAATCTAATGGTAATTCTTAATTTACATTGCATACAGTTTTTGAGAGCTTTTCTATTTTGTTGAAATTGATTTGATTATTTATGTATAGCTTGAAAAAAATTTCATCAGTGAAATTCATATAGTGAAATTTGAAAAGATTTCAAGTTATTACAATAGACTAAATTTATAGTAAATGGAAATAAATCTAAGGTGACGAGTTGTTTTTTAAAAATGATTTACAATTCTTAGGTTAATGTTGTTTCTTATGTAATCCTTCTATAGAAGATTGTTTCTAGGGTTATATGTTTGATTTTCTGGGCTAGGTTTTTAACCGTTAACACATAGTCTGTGTTCCTGCATAGAATTTCCACTTAGTATCATTTTCTATTACTATATTTGAATGATTTAAATCTTGCAATGTAATTGTGGGTGGAAAGGTTCTAAGAATCTTTGATTTTGTGTGATATAAATCCAGAAACTAGAATTTTTGAACAAAATGTCAATGCAACATATCCAAGTGTTGATACTGACATATTTATAAAGATAATCTCAAGCTAAAAGCTAAGTAATTCAAAACCTCAATATTTACAAGCCACATTTTCAAATCCTATCCATGTCTATCTATTTGAAAAAATAAAATAATAAATTCAAACCTTGAGGTGTTTTTTAAGATCTTGTGTTGGTGAGGTTCAGTGGCTAACTCATATATTTATTGTGATGACAAAGCTCAAAGACTCACCTGAAGGTAGGTCCAACAAGTTTGAATATGATCTAGACACCATTTAGATACAAGAGTAAATCTACCAAATGATTTAAATAACCATGCCAATCTGAGACAACTAAGTTTCTTCCTTAAATTGCTAGATTCTACAACATGTTGATGACTTGGAATGGAAATGGGAATGTATTAAGGTCATGGAGAAATAGAAAATTGAATTCATATGGCACAAAGCCAATCATATCACAATATCTTCAAGTATGTGAAATCTCTAGGCCATGTCTTCAAGTATGTGAAATATGAGGCTTGAAACAGTTCACCTGTCAACAATTTAATCACCAAATATCCAAATGAGAGTCTTCTAAACACATAAATTTTCCTATTCCTGAATATCAAAACCTTGTACACCTTAGAAAATTTAAGTACATCCTTAGAGCATTTAAGTACATCTATTGAACACAAAAAACTTATTGCTAATGGAGATATTCATACACCTTGAATGGGTACATACTTTGAGATTTTTACATTTCAGAACTTTTGAACTCAAATCAAGTCATATAAAACAAAAACTATATAAATTATTAATACAAACTCTTAAAAACAATTTTCTAAATGCTTTGAATTTTTACAACTTTGAGACAACTAATTTCACTAATAATATAATGTCAAATAACTACAGAAATAATACTCTAAACATAATGAAATATTCAAAGGAGTATAATTTCTATATTTTATGGAGTATGTGTCTCTCACTTTCCTTTTTTTTATCTATAAGTATAGCTGCTATAGACTCTTATTATCAAAACAGTTTTGGTCATGCAATTTTCATGAAAAGACACTAGATGTTACTGTGTAAGAGTCAATAAATTATACCTCAGTTGTAGGGAGATTAGTTTTGGTTTTTTAAAGAAGTCACTTGCCATGGTCAAGAGAAAAATATAAATTGCAAAGAAAAAGGGACATACCATTGTGCTTATACTTGAAAAGTTAAAAGCATAGCCCCCACCACCCCCGCCTACAAATTAAATATATTAAGAAAATCACATTGAAGCTCATACTGAGATAGATAGTGATATATTGGAGGTTACATAAAATGATCAGCAGACATTCAATGTTGATCAACCAAACAATAGTAAATCAATGTAGATCTATACAAGCTACAATCATTCCTCTCCCTCAGAAAGAACAGTGTAAAGATTCACCTCAGTTCATCTCTATAGAAAGTACTTCCAACTCAATTGCAAATGGTGAAACAACATAATTGGAAACAATACTATAGGTGATTAAAACCCTACCATTATTATTTCAAATCTTCATTTGAGGAAGGATCTTAAAAGAGAAACCAATAATGGATATGGGTACAATGATTCATCCTACAACTCTATTTTCTTACTTATCTCAGTAGAGTTTGAAATGAGAACCCAATAATATGGAAAATGAAATGGTGCTGCTTATGTCAATGTTTGACCCTACTCAGTCCCAATAATGTAGATTCTCTGATAGAGTGCGAGGTATATGGTGTCCCCATTAAGTATCATTTTCTCAAGGATAAATTCAGGTCTGAAAAAATGGATTAGGTGACCACTAGATTTGGTTCCCTTAGAAATAAATGTAAACAAAATTTTGTGCAGTAAGAATAAATCCTTTTTATACGACACGGTCTAAAAATATCAATCAAATGAAGGTTTTGGTCTTCAAATGATTTTTAGGGAGTACTTTCAAGTTCATTCCACAAACATTTTGTTACAGAAATCTTCAACATATGCACAAATGAGCCACAACACCTTTTATAGCTTTTTTGGAGGGAATTTGCAATTCAAAATAATAATAACATTTCATTTCATTTTGAGAATCTGATGTCTCTTAGCAATTGGCTGGAAGGTAATAAAGACACTGCTGAACACCCCATTAATCCCCAGCAAATGGGACCAGGTACCCGTATGAGATCTAAGATGCAGAAGGTGGAGGATCCGGACCTCCAGAAGCTGAGAGAGAATGTGATTACTATTAAGACTCAGCTGGTGGATTCTGAGAGCTTTCTTAAGTCTCTGTTCTGATTTTTTTGCTGGCGGTCTTTCTCTCTGTTTTCCTTCCAGCGTTTCTATTGTCTTTTTTGTCTTTCTCTTGTTTTATTGCTAAATCTAGGTTCCGACCCTTTGTAGCCTGCTCCCTCCTTTGGGGCAGTCTGTTGTGCTCTGGGCTTCATTTTCCTTCCTCTCTATGCTTTGTTAAATGGTTTCGGGATTCCCTTCAAAACCTATTTTTACTATAATAAAAAACATTTCATACACAAAGCCACCTTTAACTAGGTGTGCAACTTTTAATACATTTCATTACCTCTCCAACAAGCTAGTACACTAAGTAGTCTATTTATGATTTCTCATCATTAGATCACATTAGTGAAATAGTAATTAATTATTTAATTACTCATCCAACTTGTGGAAAGAACTAAAACTGAATTGGAATCAAACTTTGATCACACTTGAATGCTACTAAAGATGTAGGATGATGATTAGAGCCAATTACATCCCATAAAATGTCTTTTAGTGCAGCTATGCCATAAGTATGGCTGTGCCCCATAAATAGAATTGCATATACCATTTTTTCACACTATCCTGTTCATATCTAAATTTATCAATTTGATGATTAAGAACACCTTTGAAGATATTCTGTAATTTGATATGCTTATTTCATTTGAGAAGTTATTTGGCACCGAAATGTTGAAGTATTTGTTATGAAAAAGTAGTTGTGATGGAAAAGTGATCCAAAAATATGCATTTTTGTGATGGAAACAAAGTTGTGTTATTTGTGAGCTTGAATGCAGTTGAGAGAAAAAAACATCTAGGACTGCTTGGGTTTTGTGGCTGCATATTTACTATGGGTTTCAATATTTTATCTTTGTTGTCTTGGCCAAGCATTGTAGTGTTAATGTTCAAGTATAGGTGGTTCTATAGTGTTTATCTTTTAGAAGTTTCCATCATAAAATGTTTATCACTTGTCGAATTCTATGTTCACACAAGAATTTTTGCTGGTCTAGTTGGCCACATGCTGTATAATTATTGAGTATAATATCAGAGCATCTATAGACCATTCTAGGAAGTCATTTTCAATGTGCTGATCTTCCAAAGTGATATGATCTCCTACAGACTACTTTACACATGAGAATCATTGGTAGATTTCTATGGATCTATATATCTTCTGAGCAAACACCTTTTGATATGTCAAATTTATAAGACTTTTGATCTTCCCCATGTCACATCATTGCCATTTGTGGTCTATCAATCATAGCATATTTTATTTTGACTAACTTTTCAATATTTTCTTAATCTTCTAGATGGTATAGTTGACCAAAGAACTTAGATAAAAAATAATTTCTAAACAAGTGAGACTAAAAGAAAGAAAATTCAAAGATATGATGCTAATCAAAACTAAATGAAACACCATTCCTTCCATTTTTCATTTTCTTCACAAATTGATTCTTAGAATATAACAATAGAATACTGACTCCAATTTTTCAGCAACCATATCTTTCAATTTTATATGCATATGACAGAACTTATCATTTAATTTTTTAGCAATTTTCCCATGCAACCAAATTTACAAATTTTCATTTCCAATATTCCTACATCAACTGAACTAGGAGTGGAGACAATTGGTTGTGTAGTGCTTTCAAGTGGCAGCAAAAGTTACTTTTCTTGATTCATGTAGTACTTGCAAGTGGTGTCAAAAGTTAAAAGGCTTCATCTTCAATGTATCATCTATCAAAAATTCTACTGAACTAGGATTGGAGACAATTGGTTGTGTAGTAATTTAGAGCGACTACACTAAAAATTAAATAAATTGGTTGTATTGTAAATAATTACAAATATGGAAGAAGAGAATCTAAAGCCACTGGAGGGTTCATTATATGCAATAACGATTCCAGGCTGTGTAAAATATAATACAAATGCACCTTACACTACGAGGTAAAATTTGTGGAGCATAAACTTATGAGACACAATGGCCCTATTTTATAGTGTAGGTAAGGCACCTGTCCTCTCCTTTATTTGAAAAATTTAAGCGAATTACCTCTACTAAAGTAAGCCCAAAACATAAAGCAACTCACACATTGTTGATTCTTTAATTTTTTTGTATGCACTTGTTCCAAAAGAAGTATTTCTTAATATCTGAGATGCTAAAAGGTTTATAAATGTAAGAAGACCTGGAGAAGGTTGGTGCGTCCAGTCTGGCAGAGCTAGGATTCAGGCCAACTCATAATATTTACAATGGCTATTTGAAATGCTATTTTCAAATACTTTTTATAGAATTTTTTTCTGGGGGCCATATTTTGTAACATGTATTTCCTACTAACAAACATTGGAAAATACCCACCACCAAAGGAATTCAACAAATAAGGGGAAAGATTTAGATCAATCAAAAATTGTATCTAGTTCTAATTGAACAGATTTTAAAGTATTATGTTGAAGAGTCAAGGGAAGAGAAAAGTTTTGAAAATTATTTGATTTCAAAATTAAACAAATTCAATTTGAAATTGAAACTTATTTAATCAATCCTCAAATAGCCATGAGCGTAGGATTTTGCAATCTCAGAGGGCTTGATTGACTGTCATATTCAATGAAGAAATTTGATACAAACTGGGAAAATTGAAAAAGATTTAAGGCCAACAATTGGAATGTTCAGGTTGTACTTGCATCTCTACATCACCGTCATACTATGAAGCACTCAATTTGATTAATTAAATTCTTGAGTGAATTGTAGATAAGATATTGATTCATTATAACTCATTCAAAAACCGTAAAGAAATTACAGATAGAAGTAGAAAATAATTTTTTTTCAATATAAGTTGCAAATCAATGAAGCTTCCAATGCATATAAGACTGCAACACGTTATGAATCTTTGAGAAATTATAAGTAATCACAGATAGAAAAATAAAATAATGGTATTTCAATGTAAGTTGCAAATGAATGTCTTCCAACGCATCTAAGATCTGACTGCATTACAACTTATTGGAAAACTATAAATAATTATAGATAGAAGTAGAAAATAATGATATTTCCTGTATGTTCAAATGAATGGCTTCCAATGCATTTGAGATCTCAATGCATCATTACTCATTGGAACACTATAAACAATTATAGATAGAAGTAGAAAATAATGGCATTTCCTGTATGTTCAAATAAGTGGCTTCCAATGCATTTGAGATCTCAGTGCATCATAACTCATTGGAACACTATAAACAATTATAGATAAAACTAGAAAATAATGGCATTTCCAGATGATTCACAATCAAATGGTATGTTTTTATCATTCCCCTCTAGTCAGAAACAAAAAAAAAAAATCAATTTGATTTTACACACTCTAATTGAATTGTAACAATAAGTCGTCTTTAAGGTCATCAATTCACTCCCTATCCGAATAGCAATGTTATAATCCATGATCTTACCAAGTCCCATTTTCCAATACTAGTCTCCGTTGTCTTTGGTTTTAATTATATTAGCAATTAGTACAAAGATTTTAAATACATCCTATTTGAAATTATTTTATTAACTTATAATTTATTTTGTTTTACCTTAGCTGTTTTATTTATTATGTACATGGAAGCAATTTTTTTTTAAATATAAAAACAATTATTACATATTATCATTATGATCCACCTCTTGTTGTCATTATGATCTTAGAAATGTTCTAAAATTGTTCATAAATTGTTCATTACCCTGTGTTGACTTTGCAGACAGTTTTTCACTACTATTTCCTTTCCATCTTTTGTTCCTGAAAGATGAAAACAAAATAAGACTTCTCTATGTAATATTGTAATATTTTATTATTTTTTATTATATACAAGATACTACTAATGCGTGTATGTTTACATTTTGTATATTTATAGCTTGAATAATTGCCTGTGAAGAAAGTCCACACTAGGAAATATGAACCCAAAACACAATAATGCAACAATTGCTAGATTGCGGTCTCAGTTCCAAAGAAAAGTTGATAAATGTAATTGTCCTTGAAAAAAGTGTAAGGGCTTAAAGAATCAAATAATTCTAATCACAACAGCCCAGATTCATTGTAGGCAACATGGTCACGTTGAAGGGGGGTACAATTTTTGTTGATTGGTGAATGTGGATTTCCAACTAGAGGAACATGGAGGTGTGAATATCCAAGCCAAGGATAACGCTCCCATGGAAGAAGATGATCCTATGGCAGAGAACACAATTGAAGATGATGGTATTGGCATAGCTGATAATGTTCCAAAGGACATGATTGAAGAAGATGGTATGGGTGTAGCTGATCAAGATGATCATGATAATGGTACTAGCACATATGATAATGATGATGAAGATGGTCTTGATATACCTATACTAGAGAAGGCATACGAGCCCCTATACCAAGGCTCCTAAACAACTCTTCTCTCCACTATAGTTTTTTGGTGAACTTGAAGGTTATGAATGGTTTATCCAATGTAGCAATGTCATGTATGCTAAGGTATTCCATTTATGTCATCTTCAATGTTTTCATACCATTACTATTCATTATATTAACAATTCATATTTGTTGTTGTAGGTTGATAGGTGAGTTTTTGTTACCACCATCAAACATTCTGCCTCATTCGTACCAAGAATTATCTACCATTATGAATCAAATTGGAATGAAGTATTAGACAATATACATGCATGTCCCAATGATCATAGTCTATATCATAAAAGACATGAATTTTCAACAGAATTCCCTTATTTTCATATTAGTAGATATCGGTTAGATCAAATAACAAAAAAGGTGCCTCACAAAGTTCTTCAGTACATTCCTATTATTCCACATCTTCAATGATTATTCAGGTGTACTAGCTTGGCACAATTTATGGATTATCATGCATGTAATAGAACTAAAGATGATATTATGTGAATTCCTATAGATGGTTCTGCATTTAAAGAGATAGAAACGACATGGCCACACTTTAAAGAAGGACCTTGTAATCTCAAGATTTCATTAGCAGCGGATGGCGTCAATCCATTTGGAGATATGAGATTTGTTTACTTAGTGTGGCCTATTTTTTTATTAACAATAACATTCCTCCTTGGGTGTCCATAAAGAGGGAGCACATAATGTTTTCAATGATTGTAACAGGTATTTTTTCATTTAATAGTTATCTAAATTAATTTATAAACACCGCATCAAAATGGTCATAATAATTATGTAATATTTTTGTTCATTCAACTAGGTAAGTACCAAGTTAAAGATATGAACATGTATATTGAGCCCCTTATTGATGATTTGTTGAATTTATGGAATGGGGTCACTATTTATGACATCTCTAGACTAATAGGACAAAGAAAATTTCAATTCCATGCAATTCTTGTATGGACAATACATGATGCCCCTGGGCTAACTCATTTTTGCGGTATGTCATATATTGTTAAAGTCACATATTTTTGGTATGTTATAGTGCTTACACATTATTGTTGTATGTTTAAGTTGTGCATGATAATTGTACATGATCCAATTGTACGGTATCTTTTAGGTCTTCAGACAAAGGGTAAATTTGCATGTCCAGTTTGTGGTCCGAAGATGAAATATTGTCATTCAAGAAGTTTAGGAAAGCAGGTGCTTGATGAGTTTAGGCACTTTCTCTACAATAATCATAAGTATCAAATTATCGAAAAACATCTTTTTAATGGGAAAGACGAACATCAAGGCCACAAAGAATGACACCTCATCTATGGAAGTTGCAATACAATCAACTCAATCACCGAGGCAATGTCATTCCATCTGATGATTTTGTTTAAAATTTATATTTTGATAGTCTTTTATTTACTAATGATGTAATTGATACTCATGAAGGTCATCAAGGCATCAATGACCAACTTCCTAGAGTAATAAAAAGTTATCCTAGTCAATTTAGTAGGTTGTCATCCTACAAGGATCTCCCAATCATGCATTTGTTTGATGCTATGCATATTGGAAAGAATGTAACAGAGACACTATGGAAAATATTGGATGGAAGGTGTGCCAAAGAAAAAAATGCTAAAATTTGTAATGACATTCATGAATCCAATCATGCACTAAAAAATTTCATTGAATCAAATAGTAATGGAGACCACATAAATACGAGTTCCCTTCCTTGGTTATTAACTGAGCAGCAAAGTGATGCATTAAAATAAGTCATAAAAAAAAAAATTTCAACAGGATTTGCTGCAAATATAAGAAGTCTTGTATCAAAGAAAGGTGATTTTGGGCCAGGGTTGAAAACACATGATTGGCATACCTTCATCAAGGTAAGTCATGTTCTCTATTTATAATATATTTGTAAAATTGCATGTAGTTTTATTGTATTATTTTACAATATATTGAAAAGATCATTTTTTAATTATTGTAGTACGTCCTACCTCTAATCCTCCCACACCAATTTGAAAACAATGTTAAACAAGTTATATATGATCTTGGAAAATACATGAGGTTAGAAATGTTATTTCTTAGACTTGTTTTACATATATTATATTTATCACTTGCTTTACTTTTTATGTAATTTATTGTATATATTTTTCTAAAATCTTGTTTATATGTTCTTGTGAGTTTAATCTCTTTTAGGTGGTTATCATCTAAAGAAATTGATAAAAAAGATATTAAATATTGGAAGAGAAAAATTCCCCAACTTATGTGTGAAATGCAAAAGTGTCTACATCCAACTTTTTTCAGTACTCAAGAACACTACCTCATACATCAAGTTGAGGAGATTGAATTGTGGACCTATACAAACTAGGTCAATGTGGATGGTTGAGAGGAACTTTAAATTTATGAAGGGCTTGGTTTGACAAAGAGCACATCCTGAGGGTTCTATGGTGGAGGGATATATGATATACCAGACCATGGTGTACATTAGTGAATATCTTCCCAAGTTTGCAATAAATATACATGTAGATCACATTTGGGATCCCAACTCTATTAACAAATTTGAAGGGGAGTACTTGATGGGGAAAGGTAGATTGAGGAAAGTGAGAGGTAATTATATGATGTTATTGTAGTTTATTAATTCTTATAAATCTTCAATATAAGTTATTTCTAAGTGGTCTATTTATTTTCTTTACAATTGGTCATGAGTGGGATGCACTATATTTGTATATTGAAAACAATCTTGATTGGATGATGGTATGCATTCAACAATCTCAAGAAAATGGTTGCTCATTAAAATGGGATGGTGTTGCATCATTGGTTAAATAAGCTCACCATAATGGAGATCCCAATGTTACGCCAATGGTACTTGATCTAGCATATGGTTTAAGAGGTAGAAAGGTACGTATAAGTTTACTAACCATGACCCATAAGTTTAATATCAACTCACGGCTTGATGCAAATAATCTTGACATGTTTGAATAGTTGCAGATCAAACAACACAAAGCTATGTACTACCATGGCCCTAAATTTTGCATTAAAAAGTTAGACGACCCGAAGACAACTTGTGATTTTGGGATAAGTGCAGTCTTTGAGGTCACTAATATTTCATCTAGAAATAACATACATCCTCAAAAATTTGAAAATTGATACTATGGCATTTTGGATGATATACTTAAGTGCAACTTTAATTCATTCAAATTAGTTCTATTTGTCATCAAATGGTACAGGCTGCGGCTGAATCAAAATGATCCTGATAGGACTCTTATTGAACATGAGAGTGGATTTACAATGATTAATATAAGGTCATTTGAGCTAGTTAGAGATGAGCCCTATGTTCTTCCAAGCCAATATGAGCCATTATTTTACTTTGGCATTCCACATAAACCAGGTTGGTCATTTGTTGTTAGACATGATCCAAGAGGAAGGTCAGTAAAGTATAATGTGATGGAAGAAGAAGATACTAAAGAAGAAGAAGAAGAAAGTATAAGAAGAAGAAGGTGATGATTCTGGTGATGCTGACGATGATGGTGATGATGATGATGATCATAATCATGGTGATGAAGATGAAGATGGTGTTGATCAAGGCAATGATGGTCACGATGATGATGGTCATGATGATGATGATGAAGATGATGATGTGATGATGATGATGATGATGATGATGATGATGATGTTGATGATGAAAATGATGGTGATGATAATGATGATGATGATGATGATGATGATGATGACATGGATGAAGAGGATGATCAATAACATGATCAATGAAATTTATGTCAAGGTATGATCAATTTCACGTATGAGATATTGATTTATTCATAGAAATTTGTTTGACTTGTATGTTTTTATAATTAAGTTATTATGTGTTGAACTCTAATGTCATGGAGTATATTTTGCATCATGTAAATTTTGTCTTCTATGTAATTTGTAGCTTACATATCATGTAATTTTTGGCTAACTTAAGATAAATGATTTACATATGCGGGAAATTTAATGCCTTTGACATGGATCGACAGGTATAATTTAATATTTGATTTACTTCTCTTTAGTCATCAAAATATATAGATCCTACTATGTCTCTCATTTGATGGATTGCAGGTATCACCAAATAGGTATTTGTTTGATCTGTCTTCCTCAAGTGAGGAAAATGCGGGAATAGAAGACAAAAGTGAGACATATAGTAGGTCTAAAATAGGGATATCAACTAGAGGTTAAAAGATTAGAAGAAAATTTAATAAATGAATGCAATTTTTCCTTGGTGAGGGGGGGTCACGTTCTTATGATAATGAGACCAAAGGTGACAGGAAGGTTCCCGCAAGGTACACACACCTTCAGAAAGAATGGGTACCCAAGGAACTACCTATAGTTAACACTGATTTTTCTGTTAATGAAAGGATATATCACATAGCTCCATCTTCGTTACATGGTTTGGGCTTATTTTCTATTTTTGGCATAAAGGTTAGTTATAATAAAGTTGTTGAATTGATGGAGTATGTAGGACCTTGTTACAATTACAATAATTGGATGTAGATTGTTCAATATAAAAAAGTATGTGTATGTATGCATTGTCACCAAATTATATAAAATGCAAAGAAAATGATCAAAGTAAAAGTCTCACTATGTATATTGATGAAAGGCCAAAAGCAACAGGGAATATTGCAGGTTTTATAAATAGTTCTCAACCTGTGTCAACTAATAAGTGGTTGAATTGTATATTCGAGGCATGTGAGGGAAATTGTGTATTTGTATGTGCGATAAAATAAATAAGTGCAAGGGAAGATCTTCTAATAGATTACAATTTGAATCGTGTAGATACAAAAAAATTCCCTATCATGGGACTGGTAAGTATAACATTTAAACCAATTGCCTCCAATTAATATTGACTCCAATATACAATCTACTATTTTATTAATAATTTTTTTTGGTAAGTTTATTACTTTCATTTCATTGGTGATTGCTAAGAATTACTAATCTTTGTCACAGGGTGACATGGATCCACCACAAGACACGGGCGAGGATGTTCCTCACACACCTTATTCATCAAAGGTAAACCTTAATTAGTGTAATTCTATAAATTATATAGAAACAAATTTTATATTATTATGTTATTTTCTTTATGGCTTTGGAATTATTTTGATAGAATTTTACTGATATTGATGTCACAACTTGATACTTATTGATAGGGAAAAGTACAAATGGCAGCAGATCAATTATGATCTAAAGTTGAGGCAACATTTTTAGATGACATCGCATGTAGCGCTAACCCTGTCTTCATGCATACTCAGATTCAAAATAAATATACTAAAGAAATTTTAGGAATAATAGTCCACAAGACAACTAAGAGGGGGGGTGAATCAGTTGTAGTATAGATTATTAAACTTTAAAATTTATAAACCATAACAACAAAACTAAATGATAACACAGTAAATGAAAACACCATAACACAATATTTGTTGTCGAGGAAACCATGTTAAAGGTTAAACCTTGGTGGGAATTAACACCCACAAATAATGTACTGAGAGTATAGTATCCCTGTTAAAAGATATTAGCCCTATAAGGAGATTGTTACAACATTACAGTACACAACCCCTATTAGGAGTCAAATAAAATAGTAGTCTCACTACCAAGGCTCACTACCCAAGAAGGTTAAATCCAACCTCAAGGATTTATAATCTAAATCAAGTGTATAAAGAAAATACAAAAATTAGTGAACTGTCTAATAGCAACTATCTTTTCTTGGTCAGTTTCAATGAAGTATAACAATCATCAAATCTTATCTATATCTAGAATTCAACAAGCTTCACAACTTCCACACATCTCTATCCTCTTTTTCTCTCCCACACCTTCTCCACAAGAAAAGATCATTCATATATACCCTCTTATTATAATTTATTAGGTCAGCCAATTTAAGCTTTCCATCATCCACATAATTATATAACCTCTTTATAAGATACACACAGTACCTATAACAAGTAAACATCAATTACAATCCATCACATATACTTCCAGATCCACAATCCATGCTCATAATTAATTTCACATGCTACATTTCTGAAGTCGGCCAGTAAATAGGTCTTCTCCAGAATACACGCCACAGCTGACGTTACCAATAAAAAAACAAAAATCAAAATCAACCCATTACTCTAACATATGTTGGCTATCCACTAGTAAGCTTGCATCATCTAAAATATCTTTTCTAGAAAGATATACCAGAAACACAGAGACCTTCTCTGTCTAGAATCATAGTTACAATCCAGAAAACTAGTCTTCACCAAATCAGCTGTGACATCCACAATATGTAACCTTAATTCAAGTGACCTTAGGAATAAGGTCAGTACACATCCTTCTACTAAAATCAAACTTTGATCATTCTGAATCATTCGTATGGTTTCCATACACTTCTTCTAGTTAAGTAGCCAGTCTGTCTTCTCCACAAAAATATATGTTGACATCAGTGACAAAACATGAATATCAACAGCATGATCAGCAACCAAAACTAATATCATCCAACAATCTCCCCCTTTGGAATTGATGGAAACATATGGGAAAATCCATATGCATCAACCCAAAAGTACTCTCTCTCAATACAATCTTCTTGATATTCTCAACACAAATTTCTCCAAAATAGTAGAGATTTTCACATAGATTCCTTCCCCCTTTGGCAACAATGGAAAAGGGTGACATAACTCATCTGTATTCTTCTGTAAGGTGTATCTTTTTCAAATCTTCATATCCAACAATTAGGTGCAAGATCACCCAAATGTACTCCATAGTGTTCTCCTGCGATCACTCCCCCTAAGGAGTAGATCCATACATCAAGTCCAGAGAGTGATATAGCTTTGAAAACCACTGGACTAATGCATATCTACATTAATTAATTACAACTGGGAGGGGCCACCACCCCAAGCATGCCTCTAAGATATTCAAAAGTATACTTTGGAAAAGTTTTGGTAAATATATCTACTATATATTCCTTTGTGCTAATATACTCCAGTCTAATTTCTTTATTTTCTACCTTCTCCCTCAAGAAATGATACTTAATAGAAATATGCTTATTTTTTAATGCATTACAGGATTCTTTGACATGTTTACTGTGCTAGTGTTATCACAATGAATAACCACTCGCTCTTTGAAAGTTATTCCAATGTCTTCCAACATTTGTTTCATCCAAAAAAATTATGTTCAATTTATTGCAGTAGAAACATATTCTGATTCAGCAGTAGATTGAGAAATACAATTTTGCTTCTTCCTCAACCAAGAAACCAGCCTTTTCCCAAGGAAAAATGCACCACCACTTGTACTCTTCCTGTCATCCACATTACCTGCCCAATCAGCATCAATAAAATCCTGTAATGTAAAATCATCAGATTTTTCATACCATAATCCATATTCTATTGTCCCTTTCAAATATCTAAGAATTATTTTCACAGCAGCAAAATGTGTTTCTTTAGGATCTGCCTGATATCTAGCCACAATTCCAATTGCATTGGTAATATCTGGTCTAGTGTGTGTTAGATATTGTAGACCTAAAATCATCAATTTGTACTTAGTCTGAACAACACTTTGAGTCTCATCATTGTTAGTCAATTTGTTTCCTGTTACCATAGGTGTTCCAACAGGTTTACAATCTTCCATTCCAAACTTTTTCAACATTTCTTTAAGATACTTGGTCTGAGATACAAAATTGCCATTCTTACTCTAATTAATTTTCAAACCAAGGAAAAATTTCATCTCACCAATCATTGACATTTCAAATTCATTTTCCATTTATTTAGCAAACTTCTTACTCATCTTATCATTGCCTCCAAAAATAATATCATCAACAAAAACTTCTATAATTAAGATTCCATCTTCTTTAGTTCTTAAGTATAAATTACTATCTGCATTACCTTTCCTGAAACCAAGATGAAGTAGAGATTTGTCCAGTCTTGCATACCATACCCTTGGTGCTTATTTTAGTCCATACAGTGCTTTCTTTAATCTACAAACTACATTTTCATCATCTGTCAAAGGAAAACCATCAGGTTTCTCAATGTAAACTTCTTCTTCTAGATCACCATTCAAGAATGTTGACTTTACATCCATCTGATAAACCTTAAAGTCTTTCTGTGTAGCATAAGCAAGGAATAATCTCACAGCTTCCAATCTACCAACATGAGAAAAATTTTCTTCATAGTCCATACCTTCTTGTTGTGAGTAGAATTTACATACCAGTCTAGCCTTGTTTCTTACAATTGTTCCTTCCTCATCCATCTTGTTTCTAAAAACCCATTTAGTGCCAATCACATTTTTGTTCTTAGGTATTAGAACCAATTCCCAAGTTTTTTTTCTTTATTTTTTCTATTTCTTCTTCCATGGCTTTATCCAAGATTAATCTCTACATGCTTCATTAGTAGTCTTTGGCTCCACTTGAGAAATCAAACAGATCTCATCTCTAACTCTAGATCTAGTCATCATGCCTTTGCTTGCATCACCAATAATTTGATCTTCAAGATGGTTCTTCTTAACATACCTTGGTGTCTTCAATGTCTTAGTATCTTTAGTCTGTTCATCTTCAATCTCATCATTAATCATTAATCATCAAAGATTCTTCAGGTTCAGCAGTAACCTCTTTTGTTTATGTAATCTGACCACAATTATGTATCCTTTCTTGAATCTAAAAATTTTCATCTATCCTCACATTGGCATTTTCAATCAATTTCCTCAATCTTATATCGAAACATTTATAAGCTTTAATCTTAGTGGAATAACCAAGAAAGATTCCTTCATCACTTCTAGAATCAAACTTGCCTATCTCATCATCTCTCTTGATATAGCATTTACTTCTAAATATTCTAAAATATTTTACAGTAGGTGTATGATTAAACCATAATTCATAAGGGTTTATTTGTACCTTCTCTGATCTAAATTCTATTTAGTGTGTACACAGCAGTCCCAACTGCTTCTCTCTAGTGAACATGTGACACATTTCCTTCCAACAACATAGTCCTTGCAACATCTAATTTATTTATATTTATTCACTCTGCTATCCCATTCTATTGTGGAGTTATAGGGGCTGAATTCTGTCTATTTATTCCATTTTCTTCACAATATGCATTAAATAGTTCTGATGTAAATTCTCCTCCTCTGTCTAATCTCAAACACTTCAACTTTAAACTATATTCATTCTCAACTTTTTCTTTGAATAACTTGAACTTGTCAAATGCTTTAGATTTCTCTCTTAAATATGTAACCCACATCATTCTAGAAAATTCATCAAAAAATAGTATAAAGTACCTTTGACCATAGTATGATCTTGTTCATGTAGGACCACACAGATCTATATGTACCAGATCCAACTTCACTTTAGCTGAATAATCTTTGCTTTTGAAAGTGCTTCTAGTCTGCTTCCCCATAACACATTCTCTACACATAGTGTTAGATGGATTTACAATCTTAGGTAGATCTCTTACTGCATTTGTTGTACTTGCCTTCACAATGTTATCAAAGTTAACATGAGAAAATATTTTTTTCCATATCCAACTATCATCAACCTTCGCAATAAAAAAAGAAGCTTCAGATGTGTTCAATTCAAATATATTACCTCTAGATTTAGTACCAGATGAGACCAGGTCTCTTGTTTTACTTTTGATAGAACATTTCCCATTGATGAAGTTCAATTGATAACCCTTTCCCACTAGCTATCCAACACTCAACAAATTATGCTTAATTCCATCAACAAGTAATACATTTTTAGTGTTAGTCTTTCCATCCAAAGAGATAGATCCAACTCCAATAATAATATTAGGAGTATTGTCACCAAATATTACAACACCTCCATCATGTCTTTTCAAACTCACAAACTTGTTTTTATCTCCAATCATATGATGTGAACAACCACTCTCTATAACCCATTCATATGTATTTTCAACTCGAGATACTAAAGCTTTTTCCTCATGCATAGGTACATCATCCTTAATAGAAATAAATCCAATTTCATCATAGTCACCATCATCATCATCTGATGTACCCTCACTAACATAATAACATTCCTTGTCTTTTGAATATTTAGACTTGAAAAATGTAGGTTTGTGCTTTGGAACTCTTGTAGGACATCTAGATACAAAATCACCAATCTTGTTACATGAAAAATATTTCAAAGGTAATTTGCCTTCAAATTTACCCTTACCTCTCTTTTCTCTTCTAGAAATCAGTGCCACAACTTCATCTAGCTTTCTTTCTTCCTCTTGTATCTATTCCCATTCATCAAAATAAGCTCCAAGATCTTCTCTTATGTCACCACTATTGGTGCTTTCATTTCCATCTAAGGTCCTTTTGTTCTTGTGCATGGTTTTCTTGAATGCTGACTCAACTTTAGGTAAAGTGTCTCCCAATTTTGTAGCCTCAAAAGTAGTTATCTTTCTAATCAACATTTCTCTAGTGAAGTTCGGTGTCAAAGGTATAATTTCCTCTATAGCTTGTACTTTGGTTCTATATACAGGTGTCAAGGATCTGAGAATCTTTGCAATCACTTCTTCCTCACTGTAAGTTCCTCCAGAGTTTCTAATTCTAGTAACCACTTTAGTAATTATTTGTGCATATGCCCTAATGTTCTCATCTTCTTTCATCTTCACTAATTCCATCTTTGTCTTCCAGTTCTGCAACTTTTCTTTCTTTGTAAACTTGTCTCCAACATATAATTCTTTCAGTCTTGTCTAAATCTCATGTGCAGAGTCCAAGTCTTTTACTTCAGTGAATTCTCCTTCTGAAAGAGCATTGATCAAAGATTCCCTTGCAATCATATTGCATGAAAATAACTTCTTCTGATCTTTAGAAGCCTTTTCTAACTCATCCTCAATCGCTATCTTTTCATTCTTCTTTGTGATCATCTAGTAATCAACTCCTAGACATAGAAAATGTGTTGTCATCTTGTTCTTCCAACTATCAAATTTTTTTAGGATCAAACTTTAGACTATCCTTCCTATAGTAAGTCATATTTAGGATCACCTCAAGTTGTTAAACTTTTTCTCTAAGGACCAGTATCTCTGATACCAATTGTTAGGAATAACAGTCCACAAGACAACTAAGAGGGGGGGTGAATTAGTTGTAGTATAGATTATTAAACTTTAAAATTTATAAACCATAATAGAAAAAAGTAAATGATAACATAGTAATGCCAACACCATAACACAATATTTGTTGTCGAGGAAACCCTATTAAAGGTAAAACCCCAGTGGGAATTAACACCCACAAATAATATACTAAGAGTATAGTATCCTTATTAAAAGATATTAGCCATGTTAGGAGCTTATTACAAAATTATAGTACATAGTCCCTATTAGGAGATAGACCCTGTTAGGAGTTAAAAAAAAATAGTAGGCTCACTACCCAAAGGTTAAAGCCACCCTCAAGGATTTAAAATTTCAATCAAGTGTATAAAGAAAATACACAAATCAGTGAACTATCTGATAGCAACTATCTTTTCTTGGTCAGTTCCAATGAGGTATAACAATCATCAACTCTGCTCTATATCCAGTAGTCAACAAGCTTCACAACTTCCACACATCTCCGTCCTATTTTTCTCTCCCACACTTTCTCCACAAGAAAAGATCACTCAATAATACCCTCTTACAATAATTCATTAGGTCAGCCAATTTAAGATTTACATCATCCAAAAAATTATATAACCCCTTGATAATATACACACGGTACCTATAACAAGTAAACATCAATTATAATCCATCACATATACTTCCAGATCCGCAATCCACGCTCATAATTAATTTCACATGCGACATGTATGAAGCCATCTAGTAAATAGGTCTTCTCTAGAATACTCAGACATATGTCAATTTTACACTAGTAAGCTCGCATCTTCTAAAATATCTTCACTAGAAAGATATACCAGAAACACAGAGATCTACTCTATCCAAAATCATAGTTACAGTCTAGAAAACCAGTCTTCACCAAATAAACTATAACATCCACAATGGGTAACCTCAAGTCAAGAAGCCTTAGGAATATGGTTAGTACACATCCTTCTACTAAAATACAACTTTGATCATTTTGAATCATACGTATGGTGTTCGTACACTTCTTCCAGTCAAGTAGCTAGTCTGTCTTCTCCACAGAAATATATGTTGACATCAGTGACAAAACATGAATATCAACAGCATGATCAGTAACCAAAACTGATATCACCCAATAAGAAATTCTTAACTTTGTGATGATTCCAAATAAAACTAAGGAGACAAAGGCACTCAAAGATGAATTGATACGTAGAGTCAATTGTATGAATGTAAGCAGTAATTAATCTTAAGAAATAATTGAAGTTCAATAAATGTTTATATTTTATACTATCTTATGGATCATGATCTAAAATATGATGTGTTCCTCTTATAGGATTTTTTGACACCTATGAATCATGGCCAATATGGTGCAGGTTGTAGTGCACAGCCTTCATGTAAATAATCCTTAAACCTTTAACCATTCATTTAACCTTTGTATGCATTATTGACTCAACTTATGTTTGGGATGCTTCTAGTACCCCATTTAATCTCTATCCATTGCAAATTTCTTTGCTAATAATGTATTCTTTAGCTTATGATGAATTAAAGATGCCTCCTGATGACATGTAACTGATTGAATGTTTGATAATGTTAAGTTGAAGATGATGCAAGACATTAAATCAGTTAATGGTTTGTATTTTCATTCATGTCAACTTGATATCATTTGTACGATCATGTACATAATGCCAAAGACTTTAGAGAGTCAATAGAATAGAGATTATTCTTTTAGCATTGCATAAAATTCAAGTATTCACTAAGTGATAGACAAAACTGATGGAGTGCACACCATTGGTAAAGGAAAAGAAAAAAAATTATAGCGATACCCGACAAGTACAAGATAGTATTTCCCGATGAAGAAAAATCATAGTGATACCCAACGAGCTGAAAATAGATTTGCCCGACGAGAAAAATCCAATGATGCCCGACAGATGGAGATCCTGAAGCTTACTAGAGTCACACCAATGGAACTGGTAGTTATCACCGATGATTAACTGCAGAGTTGACCAACAGAACAGAGAGTTCAGAAAATGACAAAATATCTAGCTGGGAGAGCTTAAGGATAGACTTAACTAGTTGTTTTATTTGTTTTATTCGACCAGAGTTAAGTAATTGATTTAAAGAATATTTGTACAGTTGGCAAGAAGAAAACTATGAGATAAATCAGGAGTTAAAGCTTTAAATTAGATTGGCTGGATTGTTTTTCACACCAAGAAACAAGAATCAAAAATAGTGAATATCATGTCTATATAAGAGACAAGCATAATTCATTTCCGCAATCACATACATGGGAAGGGGAGTGAATAGGAAGAGGATGCTAAAGAGAAACTGATGAAGGATAACTTCATATAGTCCCAATCAATCAAGCTCAAGGAGAGCTAAAGAATTCTGCAGACACCGACAAATAGTGAAGCACAGCATCATAGAGAAAAAAGTGTGGAGCACAAAGAATTGAATTGATACATTGATCAGAGAGGTAATGTACTTAAATAGATCTAAAAATTTGCAATTTAAGTTGCATTAGAAATAGGTCATAGTGTTTTAGTTTAACCATTGAAGCATCAAGTCTCTTAACAGAGCAGGACTTAACAGTCTTCTATATATTGAGGTACATCCCAAGGAGTGCCAAAAAAGTTGATTCATGAAAGTAGCATTGAAATTTCCTAAAGCCTATTGACAGTCTAAGAAGAAGGCTGATTCAAGGCTGGTAGCAAGATTTTCCTAAAGCCTATTGACAATCTAAGAAGGAGGCTGATTCAAGGATGGTAGAAAATAGATGCCCGATACTAAGTGACAACCTCTATGTATAAAATCCTCTAACAAGTTCACACCTAACAGTGTGTTTATAACCTTTAACAGGGTTGGCTCCTAATAGGGCTCACTTCACAAGAGTGAAAATTTGGGCTACCAGTCCCAGTGGTTTTTTCCTTAACAGGATTTCCACATTAAAATCCATGTGTTATGTGTGTATGGTTTATTAATTTTCTATTTTACATTTCTCATATGCATTTCTGGATTGATTGGTATACTCTACATATTTACTAAGTATCGGTAAATAGTTTTACAGCTTATCAGTAATCAAGGAGAATAAGGATAGACAAGGAAAACTGATATATAGGTAAATCATTATTAATATTTCATGGCATGCATCTTGTAGAGACTTAATAATATGAGATGTATTTGATTGGTGGTTAGTGATTAAAGAATAAATTTTTGAGGTCACTGACTCACCCCCCCTTCTCAATTATTACTAACAATTGGTATCAGAGCTTGTGTGTGTAGAAGGAAGGTTTCAAGACCTAAGTAAAGATCACAAGATGAATAGACGAGATGTGCCCAAGTTGAAAAAAGACAAATTTGCTTCATGGCAAAGCAAGATAAGACTCCACTTATTAGGTATTGGTAATGATGTTACTCAATACTTAGATACTAAATATGTGCTGCCTACAGGATTATTGATAGTAGATCAATTGAAAGAGAAGAATGAGCATAATTGCATGGTTATAGAGCTTTCTTCCTCACTCTCTGATGCTGAATTTGAACATGTCAAGGACTGCAAAACTACAAAGAAAATGTGGGACAAACTGAAGCTTGTACATGGAGGTGATACAAATATTCTAAGAGCCAAGGAAGAAAGCCTTAGAGGAAAGTTTGGTGATCTCAGAATGAAAGAAGGAGAAAACATAACATAGTACAATGCAAGAATAAAAGTAGTCAATGCTATACGAGGTGTTGGAGGTACACTTGAAGAAGAAACAGTGGTAAGTAAAATCTTAAGAACCTTATTGCCTTTATGTGCTATTAGAGTTTCTTCTATTCAATAAATGAGAGAAGTAGCAAACAATACAGTTACTCTTGATAGTTTAATTGGTAGACTGATTTCATTTGAGATGAATAACTTTGACAATAGTGTCTTACCAAGCTTAGAGTCTGCATTTAAGTCTTCTATGAAAATAATCAAATCCAATAATAGATACACATCTAGAAGAAATAGTGAAAGTGAAAGTGAAGAAGAAGATCTAGATGAAATAGAAGCACTCATGGAAAGGAGAACATAAAGAGGCAAAGGTAAATACAAGGGAAAATTACCACTTGTATGCTTTAATTGTAAAGAGATTGGACACTTTTTTGCAAGATGTCCTAAAAGAAGAAAAGATGATAGAAGTAATGATAGATCTTTTGAGAAGAAATTTGATAGAGGTGATAACAAAGTGTAGACACCCTAAAATGGACAGGCTTGCAACTTTACATTAAAACCCTAATTTTCATCTATTAAGTAATGGTTTCTTAAATCATTAATTAATCATCTATTTCTTCTAAATTCATTTCTCAAATCATCTAATCCAATTCTCAATATTAATTAAATAATTAATTTTATTTAATTAAGTAAGCTTCAATTGATTAAATTACCATTATTTAATTAATTAAACTCAATTTCCTAAAGTTTAAATCAAATATTTAAACTTACTAATTTATTCTTCCAA
>MU224943.1:958164-968392 GCA_018584345.1 Thuja plicata
TGCTTGCGTTTCGATCATTTCGTTTAGTAGTTATTGCTTAATAGATTTGCATGCACTTGTGAACCTTGGCTACTAACCCCTGCCCTTGGAAAGCTGTGGGAAACCGGAGAGAGAGGCGTACACAAAGATCACAAAAGTTACCGACAATCAGAAATAAGAGATACCCAAGACTACAAGGATAAAGGAAAGAAGGCTAGTTACCTAGCTGTTTGAAAAGATGAAGATACTGACACTGAACCTAATGATGGCATCGAGATGGTATTTTTAGTTGTGAAGGATGATTCAAATGAAGATGAAAGGTATGAAGAAACTGCACTCATATCTAAGGTTAGTAAGAATGATATATGGATTATAGATAGTGGTTTCACTCACCATATGACCGGTGACAAATAAAAGTTTAACACTTTTGAATATTATAATGGTGTTACAGTAAGAATGGGAAATGATACACCTTGTCCAGTTAAAGGTAAAGGAACAATAATGTTTAATAACCTGATTAAATGTGAAAATGCTTATTGGGTAAAAGGATTGAATTATAATCTGTTGAGTGTTTCTCAGCTAAATAATTTAGGTCACAGAGTAGCATTTCAAAACAAGAAGGCAAAGATTTTCAATGAATCAGGAAAACTAATTGGTACCGGTGAACAGACTAAAGGTAACTTATTCTATCTAAATGATACTAACACCACTTGCTTAATGACTAGAAACGAAGACATATGGTTGTGGCACAAAAGATTGAGTCATGTGAATTTTGACAACATGATGAAAATAAGTAGAAGAAGAAGTGTAAGAGGCTTACCAACAATGACAAAGCCAGACAACATCATGTGTAAAAATTGTTAAAAAGGTAAAATGACAAAGTCTATTTTCAAAAGTAAAAACCATACATCTGATGATATTCTAGAATTAGTCCATACTGATTTATGTGGACCTATGAGGACAAAGAGTTATTATGGAGATAGATATTTCATTCTCTTTTTTGATGATTACTCTAGAATGATGACAGTCTGTTATGCCATGCATCCCCATCCCTACATTTTGTGTGCAAAATGTAGGGTCTCCCTTTTTGCTTTCTGCTTTTGGCTCTTGCCTTGTCTTTTTTCCTTTTTATTTTTCTTCTCTGGGGTTTTCTTCCCCGCTGTGTTTTTTTGTTTTGTTGCTCTCTCATGTCACCAGGGCCCAGTCTCAAAGTTGGTCATCCTTTGTTGGGAGCTGGATTTTAGACCCCGGGATTCTTTTCCATGATGTCCTCTTTTCTTAAGATGGTATCGTCACATGGAATCCCCAGGCCTGAAGTTCGGAGGTCTGTCTGTCCGAAGTTTGTGGAAGGAAAGGTAACTTTCTTTTAGAATGGGTATAAATAGAAATCACCTGTCATTTTCACATTTACCATGATTAAACACAATCTTAGCGATTTGATAGTGATTTTACAGTGATTTAGCAATAATCTAGTGTGAGCCATTCCAAGCTATTTTGAACAATTGTGAGTGGTTTGTGGTGGTAAGTGGTGATCGTCTGACAGTAGGAGCTATTGTAGAGCATTCACGGTGAATTCCTTTCCTTTCCCTTCTTCATTTTCAGGTTGGTGCCTTCCTTCCTCTCTATTTTCCTACTTTTTTGGTTTTGTCTGGTTTTCATGTCATCTAGCGTTCTATTGCGTTTCATCCTAGTTTGCCGCCGGTTGGTGGGCCGGCTCTGCCAGAGGGTTGTCCACCCTTTGTGCAGGTGTAGTATAGTCTGTAGATAATGTGAAGGGTTGTAAATGTGTACACATTTTCTGGTCTTGTAAATGGCCGCTCTGTGTTTTGTGTATATGTGTACATTTGATGTATATTATTATGTATCCTTCCAGTCTACATGTATATACCCTTTGGCTCTGTCATGTGTTGTGCATATTTTGTGTATATTTTGCTTGGTAGTCTGTCAAGCTCACTAAGCTACATTTTTTTCTAGTTTCTAATTTGTGAGCTCACTCTATGCAGAATACCACCTGGTTGAAACTCGGCTCTTAGCCGATCTCAACCAGGTGGTTTCTCTCTCCTCTATAAACTAGCCTTCCATTAATTTATGTCCCATGCGCGCATTTAAATTTGTAAAAGTGGCCTTCACTTTTCGCACATTTAGAAAGTTGGCTCTGCTGCCACCACCATAACTTTTATTTATTACATACACACGTGGCAACCACGTAGGTCTAACGGCTCACTTTTTGCACACGCCTTCCAACAATTAGTTTTTTGGGCTCTCAGTCTCTTGCCATCACCCAACCCATGTCTTGATTTTGCTGAAGTATGATGAGACCCCCAGACCTGGATGTTGGTTGAAATTTCAAAGTTTGCAAAATATATATATATATACTTTTTGGGATTTTTAAACTAAGCTAACCTTTCAGGGAAAGCAGGTGCCACGATGGTAAGATTTCTAGACCCTGGAGTTTTCATTTATCTATACATTCTGACAGTCACCTTGCCTTTTAGGTTTCCAAAACAACACACTTTCAACATGTTTGAAGCTTCCACATCTTCACCACCCGGGAGTCCAGAATTGCCTTCTACGGCAGTTACCAAAGCAGCTGTTAGGTCTCAAATGGAGAAGGCTCTGGAAAAAATGCCCATGAGCATGAAATACATAAAGGATGGCATCATCATGGGCTCAAAGTTTGAGTCCAAAGTTTATCTCATCACTAACACCAGCATCAGAACATGGCCTGAGATGCAGGCCTTGGTAAAAGTGATGTACATTCAACAGCAGGCCAGGGATCCATTGGCCATTAAAATCAGAAACTCTAGGATCCTTAAGGTAGCTTACTTCCCATGCTCGGTACAGTCACCAGAGCTTATTCTTACACTTGCAGCTCACTACAATACATTAGTCTGGGTAGTTATGCTTGCATCCCCGAAGCCAACCGGGTATCCCACCCCTATGGTGTCTCTCGATACTGCAACTTTTTAGATGGGGTTGGGGATTCCCCAGTTTGATAGGCTAGCTATAGTCACCAGGGTGGATGCCTTGGCCTATTTTAATCAGTTGGAAGAGGTGGCCCATATGTATATGAACAATCATTGGCTCAAGGTCCCAAAGAGGGATCCCAAGAGGATGAAGATAGAAATCCCCAGGTCTGAATTTAAAGAAAGCATCTAGATGGGGATGATAGCATTATGCCGGGTCTTTGGGAAACAGCATGCCCAAGAATTCTCTGGGTGGATGTATTGCTTCTTTCTTGGTATCAGCACAGGCGAGGAACATTTTGACTGGGTCGCTATAATCTCAAACCACGTGGACTCCCAATTTCTTCAGATAGTCGAAAAGAAGAAGTTCTATATGACTTCTTATGTTCTCTGGGCCCTAGCACAACAGCGACCCTGCACCAATGGGCTACTTACCAATGGCATACTTGGGATAGCTCTGGGTCAAAAGGCTCCTTAGGACCATTTCCCATAGATTCAATGGGACGCCAGCTTCCCTATTTTTTGCTGGGTAAACGATGCCTTCATTTACTACAACCTACTCACACCCACTTGGGATGCAGGATACCACCTTTCTACAAAGGCAATGGATTTGGTCCAGAGCTATGGCCATTATTATATACAGTTTCAACAACATACATACATAAGGGTAACCGGCTTCTCTCGGACACCATTCTTGTTACCCAAACATTGTAGGAACAAGATAATTCTTTTAGAATATTGTAGATAGATGATGGAGCTGCATGCCTTATTCACCTTGAAGAAGGTAACAAACATTCCATTCCCAATTACTTGTGAGAATTATTCATGTAGTCTGGCCGCCGCCAAAGAAGCGGATAATGAGCTTAAGAGCTATAACTTGGCAGAATTTTACTTAGCACAGAAGCATTTTGATCCACATGGTAATATTGCAACGGAACTTCCTCATGCATCAGAGCCCCATCAATATCCAATGAAATATTTTTGGGAAGATTTTCAAGATGACATGGAAGTCTGGGGCTGGCACTATGTCAGAATGACCACAAGGATGATGGAAAGATTAAAACTCTAAAAAAATTTGGAAGACTTCTCGGACATCGGCTCCACAGTGGATCCCTAGTACAAAGCAAAGGGGATTGATAAATTGGCCCTCCCACCAATGGACTGGGATGCCCAAGAAGGGCCCACTATTGAAGAGTTCACCCGCAATGTGGTTGAATGCAGCCACACCTATTTCAAGGTGTGCCCCAGGAGTGTCCACCGGGTTGCCCAGCTGATACCAAAGTTAACCCCGAGAGCTGGGACTTCTTCATAGGGAGGGAATAAGGGGAAATAAATAATGGAGACTCCCACTAAGCAAGAAATCCCCATAAAAGAAAAAATAAAACAATTAGTAGTGGCCTCCCAGCAAATGCGAGAAAATTTACTCACGCGACTGGCTACTCCGGTACTTATGACCAGGCCAATTCATCCTCCCTCCTCCCCTTCACTATCAGCCTTGATGGTTAAGGCAATGGGGGTGGACCCAGAAGAGAAAGTAGTACTAAGCGATGCGGAGCCACCCTTAGTCACTAAAAGAAAGAAGAGGCTCAATCAAAAGCCCAAGGCAGAGCCAGAGCTGGGGATGCCCCATATCCCACAAATTGAGATCCTTTCCTCTGATTCTCTGGAGCTAGAAAGAGAACCAATGTCTGCTGATGTCCTGGCCAATCCTTCCCCGCAGGATGAATTTGATGATATTTTACAACTGACGAGTTCGGGAATCTATAGGGGGACATCGAGCAGACAGAAGTTGAAGTCCCAGCGTAGGAAGAAGCTCTGGAATAAGAACTTGCGCAAGAGCAGGAAGAACAGATGGAGGAAGAAAAGGAAATAGAACAAGAGGTTTCCTCTGGGGTCCTAGAGATATAGAACATGGGAGTGTACCAATAGAATCAAAGTGAACAAATGGCATCCGCTAAGGGAACCGGGCCTACGGGAGCAACCGTAACCTCAGCCGTCGCGTTCCAAATGCCACTCCCGAAGGTTACATTTGGGGAGGTAATCACTGTGGCTCAAATGCTAAATATTTTCCCAATACCTCCCCCATTTCCAAAAGATATACCAATGGAAGAAGAAATCCCGGCGACAGAGGCTAAGGAACAAGAGGAACAACAAGAGGAAGAAACCCCCGGGATAGCCGATGAGGGCCCAGACGAAGGAAAAGTTACAAATGACAGGGCTGAAGAAACAAATGTTGCTAGGGAAGATGTTTTCAATGAATCAAAAGGTGTGAAGAAGGATCCAGGAAAGATCCACACCACTAAAGAGGAATAGCATCAAGATACCAGGGAAGAACCCAAGGAACAAACTTTGGTAAATAAGCCACCCCTGCCGCCATAGTGGTTGGTCAAAACCAAGAAAAGAAATGCTTCACCGACCCCTAGAGCTCATCTCTCCCTGGCTGAGATCATGGCTCAGGCCCAAGATGCACTAAAGGCCAAGAAAGCCTTGATGGTTCATACTCTTTGAACCGGGCCGGGCGGAGAAACAGTTGCAGTGGTAGCAATGCCTCCCCCAGATGCTGACGAGGCAACCGCCAAGGCCAGAGATTACAACATCATGGAGATATCACTAGGAAAGAGGGGAAAATAGGGTGAGGTAGACCTATTGAAGGAGGTGGCTAAGGCAGTGGAAGCCCATTATGAAAAGGAGGCCCAAAGGCTCAAGATAGAAAAAGATAAAACTGCAAACCTTATGGGATTGTTAACTGAACTAGCCTGGCCCATCAGTGCCATTCCTCTGGAGGCCTCCACATCTGATGTGCCACTACCACAAAGTGACATAGATTCATTGAGGGTGATGAAGAAAGGCCCAAGTAGTAGATGAGTGGGTTTCTCTACAGGTAGGAAACATCCAGTGTTTCCTGGTATCCACCCTCCCAGACTTGTATGCGGCCCAGCATGTCATGCATCAAGTCAAAACCACTGTTAACATATGGGAGGGGACATAGAAAATTATGAAGCCTAAAAGGTATAATTTGAAGAACTCCTCGGCCTCAGGGAGGAAGTGGTTTCTGAATCTAGGATTTTGGGGGAGGAGTCATTCAATTTTGTGAGAACCCAACACTCCAAACTTGACCTCACATTGGGGATAATCAAGTAACTAGTGGGAACTCTGCAAGAAAAGATTAATACAGTGCAATATTCTTTTAATTTATATAAGTCTTTTGTTACGAAGGTCTCCAAAGCTGACCCTTTCAGCACTAATACTTGCACACCAAAGGAATATGTCTTGGGGAAGTTTGATGAGTTGATGGAATCAAGATATCAATCCATGGAGTGAGTAGATGGTGCCCAGATGATGAGAATAAATTGTATGGTACTTAGTGGTCATGATGCGACAAAAATGGCTGATGAGTTTAAAGGGAATGTTCCAGACCTGGGGGAACAGATTGAGGTGGCTAAGTACCAGTGGGCCAGTCTTAAGGAAATTGATGAGGATGGAATCTCCCACCTCCTCTAGACCTTCAACGATAATAAGCAGCAGTAAAGATTCTCTGGAGGCTGGAGAAAACCCAAGCATTTTGTATTTTTTTTATTCTTTTGAAATGTAAGCTCCCGGATCCTGAAGTTTTCAATTTCATATTTTGTATTCTTTAAAGGGACCCATTTCACGGTCCCCAAGGTTGGCTGGTCACTTTCAAGTAGTTAATAAAGGTTTTTGAAGGTTGTCAGAAGGCAGATAGCTACATCGAGGCACGTCAGATCAACAGTTGGTTTTCTGACAGATGACCTTCTCGAGGCGCCGCTTCAGATATACACCTAGAAAATTGGAGACAAGGTGCCACATTTCCCATTTATGAGGCATGTAGCCTTGATCCTCAGGGAATTTGATTTCTTCCTTCTCTTTCTTGGCTCTCTTCTCAAGGCCGATTCTTCTACTCCATTCTCCTATCTTATTCTTCTGACATGTCAGACCTTCTCCGTCTCCAGGTCTTTTGTAAAGTGTTGCAGGTAGTACCGGCCATGGGATAATATATTTTATGGTAGGATGTAAAATAGGGTTAGGGTTAGGGTTAGAGTAAAATGTGTATAAATAGTAAGTCCGGTCCTTTTCCAAGGGTCAGCAAAATTGATGATTTTGCAGTCCATAGTAATAGAGTAGTATTTTCATTTTAGTTGCAGAGCTCAATGCTCCTTGATCTTTAAGCTTTTAGTAGATTAGATGATCCCTTGGATCTGCCCTTGTACCACACACCAGTGCTTGGTGGAAGGAATTTTAATGAAGAAGAGATGGTTCTTGCAATGACGTTGTTGGCACTTTATCTTCTAATTTAATGGTATTTTATGTTTAATGTTCTTCATGTCTTCTACTCTAATATTTTATGTAGATTAACGACCTCCTTTCCCTTGATACTGATCAAATATGAACTGATGGTTCTGTGTTTCATCAATATTTAGTGTAGTTTATCAGAGCATTATTGATGTATTGAATGTTTGGACATAACTACAGGTAGACAAAATACTTCTAACCCTGCAGGGTCTTTTTTGATTTTTTTGCTAAGTATAGAATGCTTGGAGAAACCCCACCTTCCTGAATCCCTGGAGAGAACAAGTTGAAGAAACCATTTATCCCCCTCAAAAATAGTCACATCTCCCAACTGAGCCCCACATCGTTGAGACCCAACACTCAGGTTCTTGGAGGCCCAGGGAATCTCATTTCCCCGGATCACCTTTGCAAGTGAAGTTGGCTGGTACCCCGGTACCCAGTGATAACTTACACCTGTTGGTGGACCCGGTCACCAAAGTCCCGTCAACACAGTCATGTTTTTAAAATAAAAATCTGAAGCATTCAAGATGTTTAAATGGTATAAGGCTATGGTAGAAAAATAAATTGGGAAGGATCTAAAATGTTTAAGATCAGATAGAGGAGGAGAATTTATTTCAGATGAATTCACTAATTTCTGTAATGAGCATGGTATAAAAAGACAAGTTTCTACACCAAGGATGTCGCAGCAAAATGGGATTGCTGAGAGAAGGAATAGATCAATAGTTGATTGTGCAAGAACATTGATGATAGAAAAGGACATCACCCAAATCTTCTGGAGGGAAGCTGTTAGCACTGTTGTTTTGTTAGTAATAACTGAGAGGGGGGTGAATCAGTGGCCTCAAAAATTTATCCTTTAAACTTTAATCTACCAATCAATACACCTTATATTATTAATTTTCTACAAGATGTATGCCTTTGAAATACTTGAAATAAATAATTGTCTTTCAGTTTACCTTGTCTGTCCCTATTCTCCTTGATTACCGATAAGCTGTAAAACTTATTTATCGATACTCATTAAATATGCAAAGTATACCAATCAATCCATAAATGCATATGTGAAATGTAAAACAATAAAGTAATAAACCATACACACATAACATAAGGATTTTAATGTGGAAACCCTATTAAAAGAAAAACCACTAGGACCGGTACCCCAAATTTTCACTCTTCTGAAGTAAGCCCTATTAGGAGCCAATCCTATTAAAGGTTGCAAACACACTGTTAAGTGTGACCTTGTTAGAGAATTTTTATACATAGATTGTCACTAAGTATCTGGCATCTATGCTACCATCCTTGTATCAGCCTCTAGACTGTCAATAGGCTTTATGCTAATCTTACTACCATCCTTGAATCAGCCTCCTTCTTAGACTGTCAATAGGCATTAGGTAAGACCGATGCTACTATCATGAATCAACCTTTTTGGTAATCTGTTAGGATATACCTCAATTATAGAAGACGGTTAAGTCCCACTCTATTAAGAGACTTAATGCTTCAATGGTTAAACTAAAACATAATGACCTGTTTCTAATGCAACTTGAATTGCAGATATTCAGATCTATTTATGTACAATACCTCTCTGATCAATGTATCAATTTAGTTCCTTCGTACTTCACACTTTCTACTCTGTGATGTTGTACTTCACTATTCATCTATGTCTGCAAAATTCTTTAGCTCTCCCTTAGCTTGATTGATCAGGACTGTATGAAGCTTAACCTTCATCAATTTCTCTTCAACTTCTTTCAATTCACTCCCCCATGTATTTGATTGCTTACAAAAATAAATTATGCTTTTCTCTTATATAGACATGATATTCCTTAATTCTTGGTTCTTGATTCTTGATTCTTGGCGTGAAAAACAATCTAGCCAAATTGATTTACGGCTTTAACTCCTGATTTATCTCATAGTTATCTTCTTGCCAACTGTATAAATCATCTTTAAATCACTTACTTAACTATGGTAGAATAAAATAAATAAAACAACCAATTAAGTCTATCCTTAAGCTCTGCCAGCTAGATATTTTATCATTTTCTGATCTCTCTATTTTGTCGGTCAATTCTGCAGTTCATCACAAGTGACAACTGCCAGTTCCATCAGTGCAACTTTAGTTAGCTTCGGGATCTCTATCCGTCAGGCATCATTGGATCTTTCTCATTGGGCAACACCATTTTCATCTCATCAGGCATCCTATGATTATGCTTCATTGGGCAACACTGTCTTGTGCTTGTCGGGTATCACTGCGACTTTATCTCTGTATTTACCGATGGTGTGCACTCCACCGGTGTGGTCTGTCACTTAGTGAATACTTGACTTTTATGCATTACTGAAAGCATAACCTCTATTCCATTGATTCTCTAGAGTCTTTGGAATTATGTATATTACCATACAGATGATATCAAGTTGACATCAATGACAATACAAACCATTAACTGATTTAATATCTTGCATCATCTTCAACTTAACATTATCAAACATTCAATTAGTTACATGTCATAAATCTCTCCCTTTGGCATTGATGGCAACTTTCTTTATTATCATACTATACTATTTCTAATACAACATGACATACAATTGTTGAGATTCATCAAATTACCAAATAGTTTGTTTTGATAACTGATAAAAATGTTTGAACGCCGCTAAGCTCTGTATAAGCTTAGATTTGATTCTTACAAATTTTTCATTTCTTCTTCTGATGTGTTGTATCCTTTGTCTGTGTCAATTTCTCTCTTGACTATTCTTCTTCTTTAATGTCTCTGTCTTTTGATACAAATTCTCTCCCTATGGATATGATCTCTCCCTGTTTGGAGTAATCTGATAATGAATAGTTTCTAATGATAATATGGATAAATTATCTCCCTTTGACATTAATGCCAAACAAATATTTTCACAAATATCTGACATTCTGTCAAACAATTTCTTCTATCCATAATATATTCCTTGAATTTCCCTTATCCATCATCAATATAACAATTTTCTCT
>MU224943.1:982606-993076 GCA_018584345.1 Thuja plicata
CTGCTTCCCCCCCCCCCCCCAGTTATTACTAACACCTCCTTCGATCAACAATCTAATATTGCCAACTTCATTTTTCGCAACAAGGAGCTTACACACATCTTCCTCTGTACAAGCTAAAAATGGTAAAACCTTGTTTTCCTATATTTTGTTATGTGCTAATCATGCATTAATTATTTTTATTGTGTGAATTTTATACACATGGACCTATTTTGTGCACTAATTGATACACCTACACCTTGTACAAGATCATAGAACAGTACTAGTGAAGCTCAACCATTCTTGGATCAGCCTGTGTTACTAGTACTGGTTTGGGTCATTATTGTTGAACAAGAAAAATATGTTTCCTTTAAAAGTACCAAAGCTTCCAGGTGCTTTAAAATTTTAGGAAATGATTCTTTATAGGAAATGATGTTTTTGTAGGAAATGATTTTTTTATAGGAAATAATGTTTTTTTTATGGAAATGATGTTTTTGTAGGAAATGATATTTTTTATGATACTCTTTTTGAAATGGCATTGAAGCTATTTGGGCCCACCATACGTAAAAGGTATGTAGCTTCATAATATTGGTACAATATTTTTCTTATCTTCCATTTATTGTACTATATTAAAGTTATGATATCTATCAATTTTGTTTTTTCAAAAAAAAGTGGAATGAACAGGATGCTGACTTAAAAAATCAACTCATTAAATATTTAGAGGACCTCTTTGGAAATAAAACTTTTGACAGTACCTTGATTCTTAAAAAATCATCCAAACATATAAATACTGTGAGGGACCAATATAGAAGGTCTCTAAAGGATAACCCAAAGTATGAGCATCCTCCTATGATTTCATCGATGGAGTGGAATGAAATAATGGAAGATGCAAAAGAGAAAAGGCTAAAGGGTAGAGGAATTCAACCAGAAGATGGAAAAAGAAGGTATGACATGATAGTATTAAGTATAATGTAATCATGCACTAATTAGTGATCTTTGTAAATATATAATCTAACATGTTTCAAACTTTTCATAGACTGCAAAACACATCAAAAGCTACAGAAGCAAGATTAAAAAAGGTTGGCCAACACAAACTTGGCTCTCGTGGCTATATGAAACTTCACTCTCAACTTGTAAGTAGAAGTATTGGAATTTCATATCAAATTTTTATATATAAGGTTGCAAACAATTTTTTTTACTCAAATCATACATGCAAAACTAACGATATTAAACAAAAAATGTAGGGCACGGAATTCAATGTAGAGCCGACGGATGAAGACAAAAGAATAGCCTTGAAGGAAGGCTATAAATTTATGGCTGCATGCCTGTGCCAAGAATCCAAAATCCATAACAAAGAATCTGCTCCACCAGATGAGACACGGGTAAATTGGTCAAATAAAAAAGTAAATCAAATTGAATAGTTAATTTCAAACATATATTGACTATTTCCTAATAACAATGCGCATGACATTTCACTGCAGCCTTTAAATCCTATCACAGAACCTAGGCGTGATGAAGAAAATGATGTGCATGCATCACAGTGGTGGAGGTATTAATTTTTTATTGGAAATAAATTACGTAATTATTAATAGAATTTAATATCTTTAATTGCAATTGGTCGTGTAACCTTTTTTAAAATATTTAGAGCATGTTGAGCCTGTTGAGGTGGCGGCAGATGAAAATGTTATTGTACATGATGTGGCATTTTCAGGTAAATAAAAATGCATGTTATGTTCTACTGGTTAATGAAATACATGTAATAGTAAAAAAAAGTATGTGAATTTAACCCATTTACTTGTTATTGCAGTAGAGCCCCGTTTAGTGCAGCAGCCTCGTGGTCCTCAAAAAATTTGGAAGCATCATAATTTGAGATCACAGCAACGTATGGAGGAAGATATTGATGCTCCTGGAAGAATTTTCCTTAAGAAAATTAAGAAAAACACAAAAAAGAAATGATTTCTTAAAAATGCTCTTTGATAAAAACTTGTTTGATTAACTTTGTTTTATAATGAAAGAACGTTGTTTTAAGTAATTATCTATGAATGTTTCGTATTAATATTGAATTTTATGTCATTTTAATGAATATTGCTATGTGTTAATGAATTCTTGATTAGTGTTGCGTATTAATGAATGTTATATCATATTAATGAATTTTATGTAATTATATTGATTGAATGTTATAGTTCATAAATGGATGAATGAAGTGTGTAATTAGCTGTTAATGGGGAATTTAAATTGATTTTAGGGGGAGGGGGGTGAGGCCAGATGAGCTTCCACCTTCACATGGTTTGCCTTGTTAAGTAGAGAATATTAAAGTATTCTTGAAACCAAGTGAAGCTCAAACTAACATACCTTCATTATTTAATCAATTTCATTCATTCTAGGTCTTTTCTCATAAGAGAATTTTGAATGTGTCATTGTCAGGCAACTATCAAATAACAAACTAGAAGGGCCAATAGTCAACTTGTCTAGCATGTTTTGGCTTCATTTTTTGTAAGTACTCTCTTCTTGAATGTGTCAACCTCTCTTGGCCTAATCTAGATTATTTCATTGGTTTGTGTTTTGGAGTAGGTGAAGTGTTAAATCAGTTCCTTTGGACTCCCATTTTCTCACATTAAATACATTTGTCTAAGACTAAAATATATTTATATAAATATTGACTTATTAAGTAGCTTGGAGAGCTTGAGTCAAAATCAGGTCATGAGTTTAATTTAGCACAAGATTCTGCCACTTGTTGATGCATAGTTGTGTTCCACATTCTATCATAATAGACCATTTCTTTCATTCTAATTGGTTAAGTTATTATTTTGATTGGTTTTTATGGTGAAAGAGATGCTACCCATATACTCATAATAGATCATCTCTTGGATAGGGGCTTGCAAGATGGAATTTTTTGAATTTAATGCTCCATCTGATGTTACAAAGGATGATGATTTATCATTTTCTCCTTGCTTGAATATCTTTGACACTCCTTTGAAGGACCATGTGCTTCAAAGCATTACTAGCATACCCATTTGTTCAGGTAAGCTTGATGTTCTGAAAAACCATGGATATCTCTTTACTTGAAAATTGTTTGTCTATGACAAGTAATTCCATTTTAGAATCGTGAGCTTACAATTAGTGATGGCATGTCCTCTTCTTTAGGAGGGGGTGATTCTAATGTAGAACAGAGCAGAAAGATCCTAACAAAGGAGCCTTCTAAGATTAATAAAGTATAGGAGATCCTTTCAACTGAGGCTAGGAGATAATTGCGAGGTTAAGAGAAGTAGTGACATTTCTTCTTGTTCAATATTAGTTTATTATGTTACACACAAGGTGCAGGAGATCCTTCCAACAAAGGCTTCGAAGAATGAATTTTCTCAAATAGATGATTTTTCTATACAAAGAAGTTGTGATAGATCCCCTTTTCTGAATACATTATTTATAGACAATATAGATTCTACATTGAAGAATTTTGAACACACAAGTAGTGCTGGCATTTGACCTTGTGGTAAGCTCTATTTTAAAAAGTGCCACAACAAATATCCTTTTATTAAACAAATCGTGTGTTGATGCCTTCATTGTATTCAGCAATTTTGATTTTTTCTTAAGAGTGATATATCCCTTTGTTATATACATCAGTGATGTTAGATACAATATTTATCATTTTATTGCATGTTCAATAATTGGTGCTTGAGCATTGAGAATAATTTGTGACAAACTGATTGTCATATTTAATCCAATTTTAATTATTCTAGAAACATGTCCTTCATATTTAGTTCTTTCATATCTTCTAGGTGAACAGGGGTAGGATTTTATGCAAATCTAGGTAGGGCCTGGTCCAGGGTTTGGACTGGTTTGGCATTGGCTAGGGTTTTTGAAGAGTTACATATGTTGTTAAATATAATGTTTATCTTTTAGTTGTGTATCTTTTAATTTTGACTAACTGTTGTAATATTTAATCCTATTTTTAATTTGATCATATTCTAGAAATCTGGCCAAAATCCTATCGTTAAGAAAGAAGCCAACAGTAGTGAAGATGACTCTTCTGATGAGAGAAAGGAAGAACCTACACCTCAAAAGTTGATACCCAAAGTATGTCATATTTTTATTTTATTTACTTGTTTCTGATGATATGTGATCCTATTTTCTATTTGGAGATTATATTAACATGTAAATTTCTTTTAGAAAATTGTCGCCAAACCAATTGTTAAACAAGAAAGTTGCAGCAGTGAGGAGGAGTCTTCTTCTAAGGAGAGTGATGAAAATCCCACACCTTAAAAACCATCTCAGAAGGTACCAATCATGTTTTGCATTCTCTTGTATTTTTGGATTGGTAAATCTCCTTTGTTGCATGTCCTCTCTTGTGATTACTATGGTTGAGATATATATCTTACATTTAACATTCAACTTATTTACATTTTAGAGCATGTATCATGTCTTCAGAGGAGTTTGAGCATGATTCTTTTTCTGAAAGCTTTGATTTTTTACCACTTGAGCTCTTCCCATTTGAAATTTGTTAACTTACCTTTTACATTGGTTGTAAAATTGGCTTTTTTATGTTTATGTGATTGGAATAGTTGTTTGGCCTGTGTAATTTTCAGATGTCACATAAAATTAAAACAAATTTAACAATCATGGAAGAAAAAAATAAGAAATAATAAAATCCTTAATGTAGGATTTATGCAGTGATTCAGAACATTGGGAAATGTTGCACAATTAAAAAAAAAAAGAATCGTTAAAATTTACTAATGTCAAATCTTTGAGATAAAATTTACATTTAGTGAAATCTGTAATCTTTTAGCTTAAGCCTGAGAGCATGCAGGTAATGGCTACTTTTTGTTCTACATATTAAGCATAGAAATAAAATAAAAGCCATGTAATGTTACTCTTAAAGTTTTTCCATTATACTCATAATCTCAAAATTTTATAAGAACATCATCCATCACATTGAACTAAAATCACTAAAATATTACAAAAATAAAGGGAGTGTGTTTATATCATACAAGATACATGAAAGGGGTGGGCCTTGACCACTGAAAAAACTCCCATTTTACCTCACATGACTCAAACATAGCATCAATTGAATGTAAAATAAACACAACAACACTAGAAGTTTCCCTTAACTATTGTTCATGTATCCATTTGATTTCACAATAAGTTAAAGTGATAATGCATGAATACATTACATTCTCTAGTGGACATTAATATCTAACTTTTAGGCATTTTTTTAATCAATCCAAGTGCATTTTCTATGATTCTACATTTTTTTATTCATGTCTACCATGGATTTTACATCTATGATATCTCTCAAAAAAATTCCCCCACCATTATGCTTTGATGCACATCCATACCCTATTAGAAAGCTCTTATTTTGGCACAGACAGGGTGGACACTTGCAGTGAATTTGGCTTTATACCTGCCAATTGCATTTTTTTAAAGTTTCTAAAGAATTTTCAAAAAAAAAAATATCTTGAAATTTTGCACTAATTGCATTATATTGGATGACATATCTTTGAGGCATTATGTGAAACAATTCATGCACCTTGTTTGTTCTTACATGTTTTGCATACATATCTACCCAAGTATTTTTGACAATAATGGTTGATGTTTTTGTACTCTAAAACTGAAATTCTATGAATATCAAAATGCATTCAGCTAGCATGACTTCCATATGTTTGCTTATTTGGACTATCATTCCTTTTTTGGTAATTTTATGGATGAAGACATCCTTGATTTGAATTTATCTTTGTAATATGTAGATGCAAGCTATTTGGAAATCTAGAAAGAAAGCACTTTCTTGCATACTAGTAATCTTAATGTACTTTATGAAGACTTATAGCATATTTATGTATACTGATGTTATGTGTCCTCATGGTTCTTTTTGAACTGATAATGAACTAGGGGCCTTGAATGACTTAACTAGGAGCTTGTATTAAATATCTCTTCAACATACAGACAACATCCTCCTTCTTTTTTGACAGTGCTTTCATCTCTGAATTACTTAGTCCAATTACTTCTTCCTTTGCTAATACACAATGTGCAACTAACCTTTGTTTTCAACATTAACCTCACTGTTTTGACATATAATAAAACATTGTTATTGCACATCAATATTCCTTGGCCACTGTTAATTCTTGATGTTCTTTGGCATTGAAGTGACTGGCCTTGATATATGTGTTCTGTTACTATTGTTTTTCCTTGTAATGATTGATTCCCTTGATGTCTACTATGATTTCCATCATTATTTCCTTCGTGTTGGATATACTTGTTTGTCATTGCTTCCCTTGGTTCCATTTGTTGTTTTAAGCCTCACTATTGACTATACTCACTGTTCAAGCATGATACCACTGATTTGACCTTGACATGGTAATTCCATTACTACTTTCTTAATAGCATTTTCATTTATAACATTTACATGCTTTAATCAATGATTCATGGCACTATTGTAGAATTTTAATTATTGGCATCATGATTATGACCACAGCACTGTTATTTTATTTCTTGTAGCACATAGAAGTTAGCACTATTTTTTGACACATTGGGACAGTGATTTTACCATTTTATTTTAGATATCATTGTCATGACTACTATGATTCCATACACCTGTACCATGCACCTTGTTTTTGCAATGTCTCCTTATGGTCCTTATCATGCCTTTTTGTGATTGCAGTCATAACAGCCATGTGATTTGATCCTCGATGTTTCCTTTGTAATGATTGATGGTACTGTTGTCTACTATTTTTATGGTATGCTCTAAAGGATGTTTTCATGGCCTTGTCTCTTTATGTATTGTTGACTACCCTTTAATTGATTAGTATCATAGTCTTCTTTATATCATTATCATTCCATTGTCTATATGACTATTTTTCCTCAGATTTTGATCCTCAAAACAATATTTTCCTCACTTATGATGTCCTCATTTAAATGAACCCAAAAATCAATGATTCTCCAGCTTCTTTTCACCTCTATCATTGTTTCATTCTCAAACTGATTAACCATATTTTCAATCACCCCACACATAGGTTTTACATCAGATTCAACATTGGTTTCTATCTCTTTCTTATGTGATTTTGATCTTTCATGTTTGCAATGTTACAATATTTGCATTGCACTATTGTCTTTGATCTATTTATTTCCCTCTACACTATGTACAACCATCCATCAAGTCATAATTGAAAATGGATTGATTCCTGGTATTATAGTTGTAAATTCTCTTGCAGATATGTATGAAAAATGTGGAAGAATAGACAAGGCACATGAACTATTTAACAAAATGCTTCAAAGAGTTGTCATCTTGTGGACTACAATGATTGTAGGATATGCACAAAATGATCTTGTTGAAAAGGATTTAGAAACTTTTAAATAAATTCCACAACCTTTTCCATCATTCTTAAGGTCTATGCAAAAATGGGAGCTTTGGAATAGGGTATGACCATACACCAAAGTATAACATAATGGATTTTTTATCTAATTTTGTAGTTACAATTGCCTTGGTAGACATGTATGTGAAATATGGAAGCATAGATAGGGCACATGCACTATTTGATAGAATAAATGTAAGGGATGTCATGTCATGGAATGCCATGATTGCAAGTTAAGCACAAAATGGATTTGTTGACAAGGCTTTAGAAAATTTCAAGAAATACAATTTGAAGGTGTAAATCCAAATTCCACAACCTTTGTCAACACCCTTCTAGCCTGTGCCAAAATGGGGAATTCAGAACAAGGTATCTTGGTGGAGGAGGAGGTAGGGTCTAGTTAACACCATTTCCATGAAAGTTTAAGAATGTCATTGAGAGACCCCATGTGAAATGAATTTCAAGATGACAATCCAGACACCACACTCCTGCAACCACCAAATATCAAGAACAAATTTAAAAATATTCACCAACTTAGAAAAATAATAAAACAAAAGAAAACTTGCAAGAATTCAATGAGAATTAAGATTTCAGATGCCTAACTAGTTTTTGTTTAGTGAGCATATATAATGATATTAATGCAAAGTAACACAAATATCTGAAGATAAATATCTAGACTAATCACCAACCAGGATGTCATTGGTGATTACTCTGGATATTTATCTTTAGGTGTTTTTTTTTAACATTCCATATTGGTCAAAATTTTGACAAACTTTGGTCATAAACCTCACCAAGAATGGCCTACATATCGACCATTCTATGTCAAAATTTAGCATCGTGGGTTTGGCATCTTGTTTAGATGGGCCAAACATTTTGACTGATATTGGTCTAAATTTAGCATCACGGGTTTGGCATCCTAGTCAGATGGGCCAAACATTTTGACCGACATTGGTAAAAATTTAGTGTCATGGGTTTGGCATCCTGGTCGGATGAGCCAAACATTTTGACTAACATTGGTTGACAGTTTGATGAATAAACTTGCTAATTATAGATGCCAATTTTGACCAATATTGGTGTAGAACATTTTACCTTAACATGATGTGTTGAAATTTTGACTAGAAAAATAGAGACAAGGCCATTTGTGGATCGTTCAACCAATATTGGTAGAAAATTCAACCAATTATACGTTGAAAATTGACCTCAAATGTACTAGTGATATCAGGTCTTCTAGGACCATAGGGTCTCAGTATTCTAAGCCTCTTGGTATTCAATTTTAGTCATGTGGTCCATGTTATACTTGTGGTTCTATGGGGCACATAGCTAGAGAGTACACACGGGGTGGTAGTCAGCGTGCAGTGGTTTCAAAACTGATAGTTGGGGACAGGGAAAAATCCCACATGGTTTTTGCAGCAGTGGAAAACCACTAGGAAGAGCACCAGGATACCATTATTGAGGCCTTAGGTAAGATTAGAGGTAGTGATGTTACTATTATATTTGATATAGGAGTCACTGACTCTTTTGTTTCTCCATCGGTTGTGGAGAATTGTAGGCTAGTGGTAACTAGACAAGAGGTTAGATGGGAAGTAGAGTTAGCTTCAGGAGCTAGAGTTTCCATGACCTTGATGGTTAAGGATTGTTCAATCCAGATTTGTGGTATGACCACCATAGAAGATCTTAGAGTTACTCCCCTTGGATCTTACGGTCTAGTTCTTGGCAGATTGGCTAAGTGCCCACAGAGCCAAGCTAGATTTTTGTAAGAAGAAGATCGAGTGTTTGGATGATGATGGTATAGATATAGTGATTACTAGAGTCCATAGGCTTGTATCCCTTCATGTCATTTCTTCTATATAGCTTAAGCGGTGCATGCAAAAGGGATGCCAGTTGTATGCCATCACCATCAGTGATATGGAAGAAGAGGCAGAGAAGTAAACTTCTCTCGATGAATTCCCCATTCTTCAAAATTTTGTAGATGTGTTTCCATCAGAGCTACCTGGCATGTCTCCTCGTAGATAAATAGACTTTCACATTGATCTCATACCACGAGTAGAGCCAGTCTCTAGAGAACCTTATAGGATGACCACTAATGAGCTTAATGAGCTCAAGATACAGCTTCAGGAACTGTTAGAGAAAGGACACATTCATCATAGTGTTTTTCCTTGGGGTGTGCCAGTTATCTTCTTATGACATTATTTTTTATTAGTAAGCAAACAACACTTTTGGTAAGCATACACCGAAAGATGGGACCAAGAGAAAACCAAAAATGAAGATACAAGAGATCACTGAAAATGGATAAGTACAAAGAAAATCAATGACACAATTTTGTGTGTACACCAAAAAATGCAAAAGTGGAAAGAATAAAGAGGAACCCGATGTGCAGGATACAGTGAAACCTAAGAGACAGCCAAAGATAAAACTAAGAGAATAGTTCAAGCAAGGAACCCAAAATAAATTCAACTGACTTCAGAGCATAACCGACCGTCAAAAATTGAAAGTCACTTTCAGCCCGTAAAAAGTGGATCTGACCTCCACGTCAGATAAAATAGTCTTATTCTATTTATAGAATCTTAATTTTTTTTTAAAACCTTTAATTAAGGGACAAGAAACATTAATGTAAGTGCTTTAATCAGTCTAACTTATTTAAAACACATAGACTAGGAGATCAAGGTAAAGTTGTAAACCTGATCTTAGAGTTAACATTATTTTTTGTGAAACTTGATGATGTCAATCCAGCTTATAAATAGATGATGCAATCATTCATTATACATGGGTGAATATAAAAGAGAGGATGAATGAATCCTATGAGAATATCTATGGATCAGATTGAAAGTTTCAAGAACTAGAACAAAAAAAGGTGAATTTGGTTAGCAAGAACCAAGAATAGAGGCTACTGACAATCATAGGTATTATTCAATCACATTAGGTGATATATCTTATTCATGTAAACTTTAATGGATCTGTATCAGTAATAGGAGATTGCATATACCAGGTCAAATTGTAATTTTCTATCACTCTAACAAGTGAAGCAAAGAGAATGGAGCGGAGCGGAGCGGACCGGAGGGATGGAGCGAATTTGAATTCCCCTGTGGGCGGGAAACCTGCGGGAGGAGGTGAGCAGTCGAAAACTGCAGAAGGTAGTAGGAGTTTCAAGGAAGGT
>MU224943.1:993176-1010647 GCA_018584345.1 Thuja plicata
TAACTTCCCAGCAATCAGGTCCGGGCACTCGAACAAGATCTAAGGTGCATAGGAATGAAGATCCAGACATTCTCAAGCTGAAAGAGAATGTGTCAACTATGAGGTCACAGCTGGTTGAAGCTGAAAAATTTCTGAATTTGTGGTATTGATGTTTGTGATGGCAAGTTTATTCCCTGTTTTCCTTCCAGCTGTTATTTTGTTTAATGTTTTGATTGTAGTTTTTGCAAAATCTGGGTTTTGACCCTCTGTTGGTTAGCCCCCTTTTGGGTTATTCTGTCGTTTTTGGGGCTTTTTTTGCCTTGTCTTCTGTTTTGTTGTTAAAGGGTTTCGGGGTTCCCTTCAAAACCTGCTTTTACCGTAATCAAAAACAAGTGAAGCAAAGTGTAAAAATCCTTTCAAGGAAGGTGGATTTAACAGTCCAACTATAAATCTCTTAACCAAGTGCACCCTCAATAGTGTTTCTAAATCTCTTAACCGAGTAGACTTTAACAGGTCTCCATAAATACTCTTAACTAGGTAGATCATCAGAAGTGATCAAATTGTAAGCCTTAACCGGCCCCTTCCAATCTACAGATAGTGAATATTTTGTGGGTGTCATCCCCACCACGTTTTTTACTTCCTAACAGGATTTTTCTGCGATATCATATCTTGTGTTATGTGTCAATTACTTTCATGAATGTTCACATGTATGTTAAGTTTATGAATTGATATAACTCACATCAAGATAGTATAGCTCAGATGGTTGGATAAACAATTGATTGCATAAGGGTTAATTGATTAAAGGATACAAAAGTTTTAGAGGTAATAACTTACCCCTCCCCTCTCAGTACACAGTTCACATTAATTCCAATAATTGGTGTTAGAGATAAGTCTCTTCTTTGGAAAATATTAAAGGCTTAAGAGAAAATATCATACAATGGAGAAGTATAGACTTGATAAAAATATTGAAAATAAGAAGCTAGAAATTTAGATGTTCTATTGAGTAGTATAAAGAAGCTAGAATCAATATGAGATAGTTGTTAGATGAAATAAATATTATGGCATCTCGCTGTAATGAGATAGATTAGCATGAGGAAGAGATACCAAATTTCTTTAGTCTTTAGGATCAACTACAAGAAAAGCATCAGACACGTCATAAGAAAGCATCACAAGCCTAACTGAGATCAATCGACATCTAGCTGGTCAAGTAAAATCTATGAAAATTGGTCAAAAGACAAAGATGGTAAGGATGATTGATGCCATGAACAATGCTAGACAAGCTGAGAAATAAAGAACACTATATATTTATGATAGAAGAAAGATTACAGAAAAGCTACAAGAGAAAGAGTCTGAAATACAGAAACTCATATAGCATCACCATGAGATTACAAATTAGATTATTCTTATGATTCAAGTGGAAAACAAGATAAATGTTGAACTCATTGAAATAATAGAAGCTATCAGTGAGCTAAGGGATGAAAATGAAAAGTTGAAACATGAAATAAGAATTAAGCAGCAACATAATGAAATTATCAAGAAAGCTAAAGAAAATAATAAAAGAATGGATGATTTTCTTGAAGGAAAATGAAGAGTCAACAACAACACCAGTCTAGGTTTTACCGAGAATGGAGAATCACCCAATCAAGATGATCCAAAGAATGTCTATGAAAATCCAAGACCAAGAAAGATGACATGCAATCACTGTGGAAAGCAAGACCACACATCAAATGTATGCAGAGGTAAAATGAAAGGTATTCCTAAATCTACATATTCATTCATAAGATTTTGTTATAAATGTAACAAGAAAGGAGATAAAGCATATGAATGTAAGTCTGAGATGAAACAACCAAAGAAGGAAACCTACATGTACAAATATTTTCCTACTTGCAAAATGAATGGGCACACAACTCTTGAATGCTGGAAAAAGAAAAGGAAACCATGGAAGCCTAAAGGCCAAGAAACTCCCTATTAATCGAAAAGAGTCGGTAACCAATATGTATGGAATTACAACACTTGGAAAAATTGTATATCATGTGGAAGATTTGGTCACATTGCTGCAAAGTGTATGAGATAGTGGAATAGAAAGTCTAGAGGCTGGACTAACCCCAGAATGGCATGCTTACACTATCATAAAGTTGGTCATCTCAAGAAAGACTGTAGAGACCAAATGATAGAGACTAGCACATATCCCAATGGAAATAACATTGAAGACATCCATAGTGCAAGAGACAAAATGTGGAGAAGAGCTTCAAACAATTATGAAGCTAGACCAAGAAATGCAAATAGTGACACCCCATCCAATGGATCTGGTGACATCACCACCCCCACCTAAGTAGAACAAGCAAGTATGGAACTACATTACCCCAAGTTATTATTTTACATTAGTTCCATAATATGTTGATAAAATTACAAATTAGCATAAGTAAAGATACATCATGGTATTACTTGTTAAAATCTATAATAACTATGCTATCATGCATACATACCAAAATCTGTCAATATACACTCAGAGCTGAAACTACCTACACTTATCGAGAAGGATTGGTTAACATGGGAAACAAAATTTTCTAGTGTAAACCAAGCCTCATCATTAATAAAGAAAATTGAACAAGTTGTTTGCAACACCAAAACCCGTCGGTAAAAGTGAAGAGTTGAACAACCACCTTGAAACGTCATTTTGTCACCAAACTCTATCTTTGCACACTGAGGAGTGGGTAAGCATTAATGAATCACTTTTTGGGGAAAAAAACTATAAAAAGGCGACGGAAGGGTTTCATTGTTCACCATGACCAGAGCAGAGCGACAAGAGCAAATTTTGTGCAAACAGCGACAGGATCACAGAGCCACTACAACTCGACATAGAGCACTTCAAGAATATCAAAAATCACTACTAGTGTAAATAGTAAGTTCTAAAACAACCAACATCTCTATTTTATGCATTTCTCAGAAAGCCTAAATCTAAAAAATGGCCACAACTTCAAGAACCGTCAAATCGAAGAACACTAAGAAGGATGAGTTTAATCTCATCAAGAATTTTGCATGTGAGGAACCACACTACAAGATTCACCCTAAGGTTGCTTCACAACCTGATGATTTTGGAGTATTCTCATGAATACCAGCTAGGGTTTTTCTCATCGATGACGTGCGATCATACATCAACTGCAAGATTGCAGAAATCGGCAACTCAGAGGTAGAACAAGCTTATAACAAGCTATGCAATGAAGATAGATCTTTAAAAGATGAGAATAAACACATAGAGGTGAAAGGGCTCACTAATGCCCTATTATTCCTAAAGGTCTTCAAAACCAAATGGATTTAGTTAGTACTAAGCTGAATGCACAATCACAAATTGTGGATGGATGAACCAAAGATGATAACCCGAGATGTTATCCATGCAGTCACCAGTTACCCTGTAACCAAAAAAGTAAAATCACTGAAGCACCCACCCAAGGCTGAGACTTAAAAGATCATAGGAGCCAAGTGGGATAGCAGAGGATTAAAGGTATCCACCACTATCGATGATGAGATGAAATTTAGAGCATGTGTTCTAGGCTACAAATTCTTTCAAGCCAGCAGGATGAACAGCATAGTTGTTAGAATGAATTTAGAATAACTAAGAGGGGGGTGACTCAGTTATCCTCGAGTCTTGATGTGCCCATTTAAACTTTATTCCAATTTGAACAACTCATATTTGCTCTGAAGCAATAACATAAAATAACAACATACATATGCAGTTTATTGTTCAGATCTAATCAGCTTGTAGAAACTTAATAGTAAAGCACAACATACATATTCACACAAGTTGACACTATTATTTAATGTGGAAACCCAATATGGGAAAACCCACCAATAACATGCTATCAAGTTTTCACTCTTCTGAAGTGATGCCCTGTTAGGAGCCAACCTTGTTTAAGGTTACAAAACACATTGCTAAATGTGACCTCGTTAAAGGATTTAATCACCCTGTAAGGAGTGGCCTTATTAGAGGACTTAGAACATTCCACCTAAATGTCACCTTGCTAAAAGGATTTATACAATAACTGTTAGGTCAACCTAGTTAAAGGATTTTGACTGATACAATGGTTAGAAAGTAATCAATAGGTGTGATCTGATACATACAACTTACTTTGCAAATCCAGATCTAATTCATCTCTAATGCTAATTCACTGAGTAGCCTCCATCTTCATTTCAATCTTTAGATATGCTTGGAAATTCATCAAGCAATCACTCTTGCAGTTCTCTGCTTCTATGTTCAGCCTTCTCTGCTTTGATTAAACCAATCAGTCAATTAACTATGCAATCCTCTTGCATGATCTTCATACACATACTTCATAAATAACCCCTTGAGGTTATCATATACCTCTTCATCTAGGTCAGATAAACCTTTTCCTCTTAATCAAGATCGTAGATCCTAGGTTAGGTCTGATCCAATGGATCTTTCCATCATTACGTTCAATTTATTTCTCCAAAGAAATCACTAATTAAATCTTTGATCCATGCATTAATTATGGTTACCCATGCATTTAAATTGTGTGGATCAATCATGTTTATCCTTAATTAACTTTACATATCCCAATAAAATCAACTAAGTCAGCCAGAGATCTCAAATCTCAACATTTACCAAAATATTGTTGTTCGGCCAACACTGTGTTCTTCGGCAATTTATTGGCGCTCAGTCATCACTATTTTCCTTGGAAATTTATTGGTGCTCGGTCATCACTGACTTTTCTCAGCACAAACTATTCTCAGTAAACTATCATCAAAAGATAAACACATTACTTTGCCTATGTGCCAACTGATCAAGTACCCTTGTGATTTCCCATAACTCAACCATTTCACTTGGTCTTCTTGTTAAATATCCTTCATCAATCAATAGATATGATACTCAAATAGATATCAATAGTCTCACCAATTAAGGTTTGACATCAATGACAAATCAACAATTTTTTCCATTGTAGCTTTCCAACAATCTCCCTCTTTGGCATTGATGGAAACACTAAACAATAAAACAATAATTTTCCAATCATAGTTATCATACAATCCAAAAAGCCTTCCTGTCTTCATTGATATGAAAAAATCTTCATTAATGTCTATAGCTTCATTTTGATTATCATCTTATAAAAAATTTATCCCTCTGTGTCTGTGATCTCACTGAAATCTTTCTATTTCTATTCATTTGTAGACTCCCTCTTTCATTAATCTTTCCCTCTTTGACAACAATCTCTTTTTTTCAGTAATCTCTTCCTCTTTCAGTAAACTTCTCCCTCTATCTTTCTCAATATATTTCTCCCTCTTTGACAACAATGCCAAAGATGTTGACATCTTCATTATGCAAATTATTTTGTTCTAAACTTTGTATCATGTTGTTCATGTCATCTTTCTTATGACTGATCCTCTTTTCTATCTTTGTCTATCTTTCACAACTTTAGGCAACATCCTAAAGTGTGATTGTCTGTGCATCAATGTGTCAAATATTCTGAGTATAACATTTGATGCAATAGTACCATTCTGAACTAATTAGCCTTAGTTAGGGGAATCACCCCTAATTTACCTCACAGATACTCATGAGTATCCTTGGGTAGTGCCTTTGGAAATATCTCTGCTAGTTGTTCTTTAGTATTTACATATTCCAGTCTCACTTCCTTTTTTTGAACTAGCTCCCTCAAGTAATGATACTTGATAGCTATATTCTTTTTATTAGAGTGCATCATAGGGTTCTTAGAAATATTAATGGCACTCGTTTTATCACAATATATGACAACTAGTTCTGTGATCTCCTCTTTCATACCTTTCAGTAGTATCTTCAACCACACAATATTAGAACAATTCACTGTTGCTTCCACAGACTTGGCTTTAGCTATAGATGGTGAGGTGAAATTATGTTTCTTTCTTGTCCATGAAACTAATCTTTTCCCTAGAAGAAATGCTCTTCCTATGGTGCTTTTCTTGTCATCTAAATTTCTAGCCCAATCAGAATCAGTATAGACTCTGAGCTCAAACTTGTCATTTATTTTTTAATATAGACCATATTCATTTGTTCCTTTCAAATATCTCAGAATTCCTTTTACCACCATCATATGTGTTTCTTTAGGATTGGCAAAAAATCTTGCAACAATACCAATAGCCAGTGCAATATCAGGTCTACTGTGTACAACATATTGTAGCTTTCCAATCATTGATCTATAAAGGGTTTGATTCACTTCTTTTGTATCATCATTCTTTGTTAACTTCTATCCAGTAGCCATGGGTGTACTCACTAGTTTTGAATCTTCCATTGTAAAAGTTTTTAGTATCTCCTTGGCATATTTTTATTGAGTATTATAGGTACCATTCTTCATCTGATATATTTGTAAGCCAACAAAAAAATTTATCTCACCAAATGTAGACATTTCAAATTCAGTTTACAAATGCTTGGAATAACACATATTTTCCACTTAATATAATGTCATCAACAAAAATTTCAGCCAATACAATACCTTTACATTGCTTTATCTTCAAATACAGTTTGTTGTTGTCAATGGTTCTTACAAATCCAATCTTTACCAAATAATTGTGCAATCTCTCATACCATGCTCTTGGTGCTTGCTTCAATCCATATAGCACTTTATGTAATTTTCAAACCATATTCCTCTTACTTGGGTCTACAAATCCATCAGCTTGTTCATTGTAAACTTCTTCTTCTAATATTCCATTTAGGAATGTTGACTTCACATCCATTTGATAAAATTTAAAACCTATATAAGTTGCATATGAAAGTAATGTTCTTACTCCTTCCAATCTTGCAACTGGGGCGAATGTTTCTCCATAATAAATTCCTTCCTCTTGTGCATAACCTTTGCATACCAATCTAGATTTTTTTCTTGTTACCTCTCCATGTACAAGTGTCCAAGTCTTATTCTTCTCAATTTGTTCAATTTCTTCATTCATGGCTTGTATCCAGTCTTCATTGTCTAAGGCATCTTTTACCATTTTAGGGTCAAAATCACATAACAAGCATGTGTTGTCTCTTAAATTGCCTCTTTTAATAAATGAAAAATCCTTTGATCCTATGATTTGATTAGGTTTGTCGTTCCTCCTCACATATTTTGCTAGAGTAGGTTCTCTTTCTGCTTCAGGTTGATCATCCCCATTCAATTCAGGTTGATTTTGTGACTTGGCATCTCCATCAAATAGATTAGCAATTACCTCATGTTGCCCAACATCCTCATTCTGTGACTCGGTAGGTGCTAGTTGTTTCTCAGAAACCTCATTATCAATTTTAGGTAATGTATTATAATCTTCCTCATCCATATAGAAAAATGATTTGTAACTCTCAGGTTCCGGTGTGCTTTCAGCTTCATTTCTTTCTGCATGCTCATCAAATCTAACATTTGCACTTTCCACAATTTTTTTAGTGTTAGAATTCAAGCACTTATATGCTTTACTCTTAGTTGAATAATGAAGAAATATGCCTTCCTCACCTTTACCATCAAGTTTTCCATTTTTTTTATCCTTCAATACAAAAAATTGGCTTCCAAAAACTTTGAAATATTTTACATTAGGTGCATATCCATACCAAACCTCATAAGGTGTAGCAGTAGTACCTTTCTTTACTTATACTCTGTTCAGGGTATAGAATATTGTACTTATAGCTTCTCTCCAATATTTTTGTGCAACATTTTTCTCCATCATTAATGTTCTTGCATAGTCCATGATAGATCTGTTTCTTCTCTCAGAAATACCATTTTGTGGTGGTGTTCTAGGTGCGGACATCTATCTTTTTATCCCTTGGTCATTGCAGAACCTGTTAAACTCATTAGAAATAAACTCACCTCCTCTTTCAGATCTCAAACATTTCAAACTTTTACCTATCTCTTTTTCAACTTTTGCCAAGTACCATTAAATAACTGGAATGCATCAGATTTTTCTTTAAGAAACATAACAATCATCATTCTTGAGTAATCATCAACAAATAGAATGAAATATCTATCTCCACAGCAACTTTTCTCACCAATGGGACCACAAAGGTCAGTATGAACTAGTTCCAGTAATTCCTCAAAAGTATGAGTCTTGCTCTTGAAACTAGATTTAGTCATCTTTCCCAATTGACATTACTTACACATTGCATTTTTAGGTTTCTTTAACTTAGGAAGCCCTCTAACCTTTTTCAGTTTTCTTATGCTTACCAAGTTATCAAAGTTTACATGACACAACCTTTTATGTCATAACCAAACATCATTATATTGTGCAAACAATCATGTCTCTTCAGCTAAATCTAGATAAAACAAGTTACCTTTTGTTTTCTCACCACTTCTGACTAGTTCTCCAATAGCATAAAGAATATTGGCCTTCTTGTGATGGAATTCAACTCTGTAACCAGAAGTATTCAGTTGTGCAAAAATTAATAAATTATAATTAAGATCATCAACCCAATATACATTGTCACATTTGATCTTTACAGTCAAGTTAATTGATCCTTTCCCTTTAACAAGACATGGTGCATCATTACCAAATTTAACATAACTGCCATTACACTGATCTAGGGTCTCAAATTTATCTTTATCACCAGTCATGTGATGTGAACAACCATTGTCAATAATCCAATGGTCACCTTTACTCATATAAGAAATTAATGTAGTTTTCTCATCATCATCAAAATCATCTTTCAGAGAAACATACACAACTTCTATATCATTTTCATCAGATTTATTAGAAACATTGTCAGAAGCTTCTTCAGCTATATAGCAAGATTTCTTACCTTTGTCTTTGTAATATTTATACTTTCTAAAGTCTTGGTCATCCTTTTTGTCTTTGTACTTTTTGTCTCTTCTTTCATATTTTTCATTCTTATCAGGACATCTAGAAGCAATATGACCAACTTTGTTACAGGAAAAACAAATGATAGGAAGTTTACCTTTGAATTTTCCTTTTCCTCTAGATAGTCTTCTTGCCATAAGTACTTCAAGTTCTTCTAGATCATCATTAGTAGTGTCGCTATCACTATTCACACATTTCTTTCATTTCTTTGATTTGTTAAGGACCAACTAGGATATGAATGCAGATTCAATAGCTTGTGGAGTGTAGTTGTCAAAATTTAACATTTCAAATGCAATAAGTCTTCCTACTTGACCTTCCAAAGTCAAACTGTTATTAGGAGTACATCTTAACTCTTGAATTGCAGAGACTCCAATAGCATATACATGAAGAATTTTTCTCAGTGCCTTGCTCATAATGATGTTATCATCAATGGTTCCTTTAGCTCCTCTAATATTATTTACAACTTCCTTTATCCTACCATAATATTGAACTATATTTTCTCCTTCTTGCATTTTCATTTCATCAAACTTGCCTCTTAAACTTTCAGATTTGGCTCTCAATACATTTGTATCACCTCCATAGATGGTTGCAAGGACATCACACATTTTCTTTGTAGTTATACAATTATTTATGTCTTCAAACTCGTGATAGTTTAGAGATGATGCAATCTCCAACATTGCTTGATTGTGTTCCTGCTTTTCTCTTAACTGTGCAGCTATGGTAGGTGCAGTGGGGGCTACATAATCATGTTCAACATAGTTCTTAGCAACATCACCAATACCAGCTAGATGCAATTTCATCAAACTCTGCCATAGAGGGAAGTTATCTTTGTTCAACTTTGGTACCTCCTTTTTATACATATTGATCTTTTTCTACCTTCAAACTGTATTCAAGAGACCAAAGCTCTGATACCAATTGTTAGAATGAATTAAAAATAATTGAGAGGGGGATGGGTGAATCAGTTATCCTCGGGTCTAGATGTGCCCATTTAAAATTTATACCAATTTGAACAACTCAAATATGCTTGGCAGCAATAACATAAAATAACAACATACATATGTAGTTTATTGTTTAGATGTAATCATCTTGTAGAAACTTAACAGTAAAACACAACATACATATTCACACAAGTTGACACTAGTATTTAATGTGGAAAACCAATATGGGAAAAACCACCAATAACATGCTATCAGGTTTTCACTCTTCTGAAGTGATGCCCTATTAGGATCCAACCCTATTTAAGGTTACAAAACACATTGCTAAATGTGATCTGGTTAAAGGATTTAATCACCCTGTCAGGAGTGGCCTTGTTAGAGGACTTAGAACATTCCACCTGAATGTCACCTTGCTAAAAGGATTTATACAATGACTATTAGGTAAACCTCGTTAAAGGATTTTGACTAATACAATGGTTAGAAAGTAATCAGCAGGTGTGATTTGATACATACAACTTACTTTGCAAATCCAAATTGAATTCAACTCTAATGCTAATTCACTGAGTGGCCTCCATCTTCATTTCAATCTTTAGATTTTCTTAGAAATTTGTCAAGAAATCACTCTCATAGATCTCTACTTCTATGTTCAGCCTTCTCTTCTTTGATTAAGCCAATCAATCAATTAACTATACAACCCTCTTGCATGCTCTTCATACACATACTTCATGAATAACCCCTTGAGGTTATCATATACCTCTTCATATAGGTCAAATAAATCTTTTGCCCCTTAATCAAGATCGTAGATCTTAGGTTAGGGCAGATCCAACAGATCTTTCCATCATTACATTCAATTTATTTCTCCAAATAAATCACTAATTAAATCTTTGATCCATTCATTAATTAAGGTTACCCATGCATTTAAATAGTGTGGATAAATTGTGCTTATCCTTAATTAACTTTACATATCCCAATAAAATCAACTAAGTCGGCCAAAGAGCTCAAATCTAAACAATTACCAAAATATTGTTGCTCGGCCAACACTATATTCTTCCTCAATTTACTGGCGCTCGGTCATCACTATTTTCCTCAGCAATTTATTGGTACTCGATCATCACTGGCTTTTCTCGGCACAAACTGTTCTTAGTAAACTGTCATCAAAAGATAAACAACACATTTCTTTTCCAATGTACCAACTGATCAATTACCCTTGTGATTTCCCATAACTCAACCGTTTCACTTGGTCTTCTTGTTAAATCTTATTCATCAATCAATAGATATGATATTCAAACAGATAGCAATAGTCTCACCAATTAAGGTTTGACATCAATGACAAAAAAACTTTTTTTTTTTAATTGTAGCTTTCCAACAATAGCATCTAGTGCAGTAGACACAAAATACAAGATTGTGAAGAAGGGAACTTAGTTGGATTTATCTAAACTTCTATTGAACCAGTTAGAAGAGAAGTTGAAGAATATAAGGAATGCAATGTCAAACACATGTAAGTTTGGCTCACCTATTATGTGCATCTTCTTCTACTTTCAAGATACATTTCCTTCTATAGGAGATATAAAATGGGATTCCACAAAACTGGTCACCATGCAAATCAGTGAAGATATAACCTCACTAGGAGATCATTTTGAAACATTCATGGATGAATACTTTAATGTATTCAAAGACCGAATGCAGAAGAGGGTAAGGATCCCTGACAAACTCATTGAGAAGTTTAAAGATAAAATATGTTTCATGGTTGATACAGACCACACTTATATCAAACCTTATGTACCAAGGATAGCATGGCTACAACCATTAGAATATGAGATAAATATTAATCAAGCATCTAAAGCAATCGATGCATTGTTAAATGAACCATTAGATAAGAAACAACCTAATTTTGGAAATTATGAGGCCAAATCAAGAATCAAATCTGGCCTGGTTGTAAAGCAAATTGTCAGGAAAAAGGAAAAAATGGTCAAGAACCTTAAGAAAATACTGTCAGCAACAGAGGAAGAAACTAAGCAGGAAGAAGAAGCTAAAAAGGAGGAAGAAACTGAAGGAAAGCTACCTATCAATGAAGCTAAAGAAAAGAATGACTCTAAGGCCACAAATTCAGATTCACCACCTCCTCCACCAACTAAGAAGCCAAGAACCACAGCTGTTTCAAGAACAAGAAGCTAAAATACCAATGATTCAATTCCTTCACCTTTGAAGAAAGGAAAATTTAGAACATACCAGAGGAAAGTGGCCACACCAAAATCAAACAAAAGAATAACAAAGCTCATCAGAACAAGAGAAGACATTGAGGGCACCGAGTAAGATGAAGGTGTAGAGGAAGAAAAGATTAAAGTTCCAGAAAGCATTGATGAGGTATGCAAATCTATTGCAAATTCAGGATCTATCATAGATTCTAATATTAGAAGATGGTTGAAACTAGATCCAGAAGATGAGAACAAAGTTGAAGATGTCATCATAGAAAAGATGTATAAATTCAAATATGTACCGATTCAAATTGAAGGCAATAATGTACCAAGAGAACTCTTGGACAGACTATATGCTAGATGGGCATTTTCCTTAAATAATGAGAAGGAGACAAGAGAAAGAGTACTTGTTACTCTCATGCCTTCTGAATCCAAGAAGGAAGAAATTGATGAAATGATGGAGAACTATAAAAAGGATTTCTCACCCAAGTTGAGAGCCTAAAAATTTATTGAAGGGAAGCTTATAGAGCTTGAACAAGAAAGCCACAAGAAATGGAGTAAAATAATTAATACACCTATTGAGTAAGATAGCCCTAAGAAAGACCTACAATAGAAAGATGTTGATAAGGAAACTCAAGAACAAATATTAATCAAAGATGCAGAAAATGACACATCAATTGAGTTAGACAAGGAAGAACAAGACACAACCGACAACAAAATATGGATGTTGCAGATGAAACATGGCCTGACACCACAAAGGACAATATCATGGATAACACTATCATTGACATCATCGATGATCCAGCAGAAGAAGTAAAGAAAGATGAAGATGTCAATGTTACCAAGAACACAATCAATGAGCAGGACACAACATTTGATAATGCACATGTGAACATACCAGGCAACATGCCAATATTGATACAAGATATCAATATTTTGCAATAAAAAGACAAGTCACCTCAAAGGGATTCAAGCATTCCCAAGGATAAAGGGGAAGAAGGAAAGAAAGACAACACCAATGATTAGAAAGACATCGGAGATACTCACACAGTAACCAATACTGGCAAGGTTACAGGAGGAGATACAAAGCAAGAAGATGGAGACACAACAGAGAAGAATGCACAGACAAAGACAAATGAAGTGCATCAGGACATTGATGAAGGAGATAAACCCAAATATGGCACTCTTAAGGATACCAAAAATGATACTACCAACAATGTAAAGGTTAATGTGGAGATGTCTACAAAAAATTGACAAGCTAACACAAAAATAAAACAGAAAAAAAGAAGCACCACAAATAGCTTCATCAAGCACAATAAACAAAGCCGAGAAACTGGAAATGGTACTGCAATCAAGTGCAACTCAAAAGAAGAAGAAGAAATGAAAGAATAATAAGTTGGAAGTCACCTTAGATGAAATCATTGATATACCAAAATTTGACCCAACTACACTTGATTATGAAGCATTGAAAGAATACAGTGAAATATACCAAAGGAAGGCATTACATGAGAAGCTGAGGAAACAACACTGAGCCTCCATGGTAATAGAAATAGAAAGGGACATATTGCACCAAATTTTACCTGATGATGATGTTGATCAGAATAATCCAATTCTTGATTAACTAGGCACTCTCACCGAAGTGATTACAACACAAAACATTGATGCAGAGAAGGCCATTTAAGAGAGAGAAGAGTAGAAGTACAAGCAGAAACTTATTGAGAACATAATCCAAGAAGTGGCAGTCAAACAGGTAAAGCTTTTAGAATTCATTAGTGAATTAGATCCAATTATAATTGAAGCTATTTCCTTGATTCAACAACTAAGCACACTGGAAAATTTCACTAAAGAGAATAGTGAAAACATAGCAAAGTTAGATTCAAATCTAGCTAACAGTGCTAATAGCTTAACCACCGATGACAATGCACTAAAGCTGCATTATGAGAAAATAATTGAAATAAAAAGGTTAAGGAAGGAAATGTGTGAAGGGGAGACAAACTTTAGGGAAGAAGTCACCGAGCTCCAAGCTCAACTTCTACCAAATCTTACACTACTTGAACAACACATCAGTTCAGCAAGGCAACTGATAGAAACACCTGAGATGTCTGTAGTAGATAGCATCTATGATATGCATTCCAAGATCACACTTGAGAACATGGCTCTAGAGAAATTAAAGGAATAATGGGATAAAATGATGGAAGACATGAAGTCTTCACACTCACATTTTTTATAAGCTATAAGGTATAGACCTTTTCCCTTAATATCAAAAAAGGGGGAAAATGATATGTATTCAGATGAGAAAATGATATGTATATGTATTTTACCGAGGGAAAGATATGATATGTACAGATAGGAAAGAAACTATATGTTACTACCGTAAATAATGATATATCGGCATATACATAGGGGGAGTCATGAAATGACTAAGGATTATATATGTTGTACATACTTAACATTTTGTTAGTATTTTGCACATATCATTTTTTGATACTAATGTCAAAGGGGGAGATTGATGAAATTATTTTGTCATTTGTATGCAAACAACACTTTCGGTAAGCATAAACCAAAAGACATGACAAAGAGAAAACCAAAAATGATGATACAAGAGATCACCAAAAATGGCTAAGTACAAAGAAAACCGATGACACAATTTTGTGTGTACACGAAAAATGCAAAGTGGAAAGAATAAAGAGGAACTCAACATGCAGGATATAGTGCAACCTGGGAGATTTTCAAAGAGAAAACTAAGAGAATAGTTCAAGAAAGGAACCTAAAAGATAGTCAACTGACTTCAAACCATAACCGACCATCAGAAATGGAAAGTCAGTTGCAGCCCGCAAAAAGTGGATCTGACTTCCACGTCAGATAAAATAGTCTTGTACTATTTATAGAATCTTGATTTGTTTTTAAAACCATTTCTTTAGGGACAAGAAATATGAATGTAAGTGCTTTAATTATTCTAACTAATTTAAAAAACATAGACTCGGAGATCAAGGTAAAGTTGTAAACCTAATCTTAGAGTTAACATTATTTTTCGTGAAACTTGATGATGTCAATCCAGCTTATAAATAGATGATGCAATCATTCATTATACATGGGTGAATATAAAAGAGATGATGAATGAAGCCTATGAGCACATCTATGGATCAAATTGAAAGTTTCAAGAACCAGAACAACAAAAGGTGAATTTGGTTAGCAAGAACCAAGAACAGAAGCTACCAAGAATCAGAGGTATTATTCAATCACATTAGGTGATATATTTTATTCATGTAAAATTTAATGGATCTGCATCAGTAATAGGAGATTACATATACCAGGTCAAATTGTAATTTTCTATCATTCTAAAAAGTGAAGCAAAGTGTAAAAATCCTTTCAAGGAAGGTGGATTTAACAGTCGAACTATAAATCTCTTAACCGAGTGCACACTCAACAGCGTTGCTTGTTACCCTAATTTACAACATTTATCAAAATAACCACAAATAGGAAAAAAATTCATTTTTAGAAGAGTCCAATTAATACTATCCTTTGGATATTATTAATCAACATTTTATCATTACATTCATTGTCAAAAGTTATCATTTGTACTCTAAGAATTTATCACATTTCTGAATTTTGAATTTATAATTGATCAATGACATTGTGCATTCAAACTGAATGTAGTATACAAGTGTCTTTTCATATTCCTTTTCATGTCAAGTAAATAGTACATTCCAGAATAGAAAGAAAGATTGAAGTATGGAGTAGGGGTCCCATGCATTGCCTTTTGGTTGGGTTGCTTTCTGATTGTATGTCAGGTCCTAGGTCTCCAAAGTCCATGTCTTATGTTAGTAATAACTGAGAGGGGGGGGTGAATCAGTGGCCTAAAAAATTTATCCTTTAAACTTTAATCCACCAATCAATACACCTCAGATTATTAAGTCCCTACAAGATGTATGCCTTGAAATACTTGAAATAATTAACTGTCTATCAGTTTACCTTGTCTGTCCTTATTCTCCTTGATTACCGATAAGCAGTCAAACTTATTTACCAAAGCTCAATAAATATGCAGAGTAAACCAATCAATCCAGAAATGCATATGTGAAATGTAAAAAAATAAAGTAATAAACCATACACATATAACACATGGATTTTAACGTGGAAAACCTGTTAAGGAAAAAAAACCACTGGGACCGGTACCCCAAATTTTCACTCTTCTAAAGTGAGCCCTGTTAGGAGCCAACCCTGTTAAAGGTTACAAACACACAGTTAAGTGTGACCTTGTTAGAGGATTTTTATACATAGGTTGCCACTTAGTATCTAGCATCTACGCTACCATCCTTGAATCAGCCTTTAGATTGTCAATAGGCTTTATGCTAATCTTACTACCATCCTTGAATCAGCCTCCTTCTTAGACTGTCAATAGGATTTAGGTAAGAACGGTGCTACTATCATGAATCAACCTTTTTGGTAATCTGTTAGGATATACCTTAATTATAGAAGACGGTTAAGTCCTACTCTATTAAGAGACTTAATGCTTCAATGGTTAAACTGAAACATAATGACCTATTTCTAATCCAAATTTGAATTGCAGATATTCAGATATATTTACGTATAATACCTCTCTAATCAATGTATCAATTCAATTCCTTTTTGCTTCACACTTTCTACTCTGTGATGTTGTTCTTTACTATTTGTCGGTGTTTGCAGAATTCTTTAGCTCCCCCTTAGCTTGATTGATCAGGACTGCATGAATTTTATCCTTCACCAGTTTCTCTTTAGCATCTTCTTTCAATTCACTCCCCCGTGTATCTGAGTGCTTCTAGAAATGAATTATTCTTGTCTCTTATATAGACATGATATTTCTTTATTTCTGATTCGTGATTCATGATTCTTGGCATGAAAAACAATCCAGCCAATTTGATTTACAGCTTTAACACCTAATTTATCTCGTAGTTATCTTCTTGCCAACTATATAAATCAATTGCTTAACTATGGTTGAATAAAAAAAATAAAAAAACCAGTTAAGTCTATCCTTAAGCACTGCCAGCTAGATATTTTGTCATTTTTTGATCTCTCTGTTCTGTCGGTCAATTCTACAGTTTGTCGACGGTGATAACTTTCAGTTCCATCGGTGCAACTTTAGTTAGCTTTGGGATCTCCATCCATCGGGAATCATTGGATCTTGCTTGTTGGGAAACACTATCTTCTTGTTTGTCGGGAATCACTATGACTTTATCTTTGTCTTTCGGTCATCGGGCATCCTGTGATTCTGCTTCGTTAGGAAATATTGTCTTTTGCTCGTCGGACATCACTGTGACTTTTTTTCTCTGTCTTTACCGATGGTGTGCACTCCATTAATGTAGTCTGTCACTTAGTGAATACTTGACTTTTATGCATTGCTGAAAGCATAATCATTGTTCCATTGATTCTCTGAAGTATTTGGCATTATGTATATGACCATACAGATGATATCAAGTTGACATCAATGACAATACAAACCACTAGCTGGTTTAATGTTTTGCATCATCTTCAACTTAACATTATCAAACATTCAATCAGTTACATGTCATCAATCTCTCCCTTTGGCATT
>MU224943.1:1015186-1037536 GCA_018584345.1 Thuja plicata
AGATTTTACTTACCACTGTCTCCTCTTCAAGTGTACCTCCAACGCCTCGTATAGCATTGACTACTTCTTTTATTCTTGTGTTGTACTAAGTGATGTTTTCACCTTCTTTCATTCTGAGATCATCAAACTTTCTTCTAAGGCTTTCTGCCTTGGCTCTCAGAACATTTGTATCACTTCCATGTACAATTTTTAGCTTATCCCACATTGTCTTTGCATTTTTTCAATCTTTGACATCCTCAAATTCAGCATCAGAGAGTGAGGAAGAAAGCTCTATAACCATGCAGTTATGTTCATGCTTTACTCTCAATTTATCTACCATCAATGGTCATGTAAGAAAAACATATTCAGTATCTAAGTATTGAGTAATATCATTGCCAATACCTGATAAGTGGAGTCTTATTCTACTTTTCCATGAAGTAAAGTTTTCTTTGTTCAACTTTGGCACATCTCGTCTATTCATCTTGTGATCTTTACTTACGTCTTGAAACCTTCCTTCTAAGCACATAAGCTCTGATACCAATTGTTAGTAATAACTGAGAGGAGGGGTGAATCATTGGCCTCAAAAATTTATCCTTTAAACTTTAATCCACCAATCAATACACCTCAGATTATTAAGTCCCTACAAGATGTATGCCTTGAAATACTTGAAATAATTAACTGTCTGCCAGTTTACCTTGTCTGTCCTTATTCTCCTTGATTACTGATAAAAAGTAAAACTTATTTACCGAAGCTCAGTAAATATGCAGAGTAAACCAATCAATCCATAAATGCATATGTGAAATGTAAAACAATAAAGTAATAAACCATACACATATAACACATGGATTTTAACATGGAAACCCTGTTATGGAAAAAAAAACTACTAGGACCGGTACCCCAAATTTTCACTCTTCTTAAGTGAGCCCTGTTAGGAGCCAACCCTGTTAAAGGTTAAAAACACATGGTTAAGTCCGACCTTGTTAGAGGATTTTTATGCATAGGTTGTCACTTAGTATCTGGCATCCACGCTACCATCCTTGAATCAGCCTTTAGACTATCAATAGGCTTTATGCTAATCTTACTACCATCCTTGAATCAGCCTCCTGCTTAGACAGTCAATAGGCTTTAGGTAAGACTGATGCTACTATCATGAATCAACCTTTTTGGTAATCTGTTAGGATATACCTCAATTATAGAAGATGGTTAAGTCCTGCTATGTTAAGAGACTTAATGCTTCAATGGTTAAACTGAAACACAATGACCTATTTCTAATGCAACTTTGAATTATAGATATTCAGATCTATTTACGTACAATACCTCTCTAATAAATGTATCAATTCAATTATTTTTTTCACACTTTTTGCTCTGTGATGTTGTGCTTTACTATTCGTCAGTGTCTGCAGAATTATTTAGCTCTCCCTTAGCTCGATTGATCAGGACTGCATGAAGTTTATCCTTCACCAGTTTCTCTTCTTTCAATTCACTCCCCCATGTATCTGAGAGCTTATGGAAATGAATTATACTTGTCTCTTATATAGACACGATATTCCTTTATTTTTTATTCTTGATTCTTGATTCTTGGCATGAAAAACAATCCAGCCAATTTGATTTATGGCTTTAACTCCTGATTTATCTCGTAGTTATCTTCTTGCCAGCTGTATAAATCAATTGCTTAACTATGGTTGAATAAAACCAATAAAACAATCAGTTAAGTCTATCCTTAAGCTCTTCCATCTAGATATTTTGTCTTTTTCGGATCTCTCTGTTCTGTCGGTCAATTCTGCTATTTGTCGACGGTGACAATTGCCAGTTCCATCGGTGCAACTTTAGTTAGCTTCGGGATCTCCATCCATTGGGCATCATTGGATCTTGCTTGTCGGGAAACACTATCTTCTTGTTTGTCAGGCATCACTATGACTTTATCTCTGTCTTTAGTTTGTCAGGCATCCTGTGATTCTACTTCATCGAGAATCCCGTGATTCTACTTCATCGGGAAATACTGTCTTCTACTCCTCGGGCATCACTGTGACTTTTTTTCCTCTGTCTTTACCGATGGTGTGCAATCCATGAGTGTAGTATGTCACTTAGTGAATACTTGACTTTTAAGCATTGTTGAAAGCATAATCATTGTTCCATGGATTCTCTGAAGTCTTTGGAATTATTTATATGACCATATAGATGATATCAAGTTGACATCAATGACAATACAAACCACTAACTGGTTTAATGTTTTGCATCATCTTCAACTTAACATTATCAAACATTCAATCAGTTACATGTCATCAGTCTTCATCTTCATTTAGGTCTTTTAGGGTTCAACCTACATCATGAGAAGAAAAGGGGTGTTAGATCCAATTGGATCTATGTAATACATGAAACACAAACTTCATACAAACAAGTCTTCTAATACTGCATATCAATCTGATGAAATCAATGTAACAAGAAAACGTGCATCCACAATATCTAAAACATAGTATTAAAGGGACTTGTTCTAAACATGAAACCTTTTACTACTTATAGTCACTTTGATGCATTTTGTTCTTGTCTTTATAATCAGATATCTGAATGAAAGGGATTTAGTATTCCTATCTGAGAAACTTTTTTCATAATTTGATCAACCTATTAATTCAACAAACACAAATAAATCAACCAATATTCATGAATGATTGTCATCCTGGCTGACACTCACCCACAAACATTGATTGATTCATTTTATCTGTTGACCTAACAGATTGATTGGTGATATTTGTGCAAATAGGTGGATGTGTAACTAAATGCAATAAGCAAGAAGGAAATACAGTGGATGTCACCAGCTTGTGCTCGAACTTCACATAAGCCATTACATGCAAGAAAGATTGTTTACATCTCAGGAGGTTACTGCTCACATGCATAAGAGAGAAAGGATGAAAATACATGAAAGAATACAAGTGATGCTATAGGAGACACATGAGCAAAGAAAGATCTTTAATAAACTGAAAAAAATGTACAATTGAAAGAATGTGAGATTCACTGTTATTATACAAGTGGGAAATAACAAGAGATGTTGTGACAGTAAGTATACCAAATGCAGAAAAGGTACAAGAGTTCATTTTTGAGGATCCATGTTGAAACCATATGCCTAGTGATTGATCATATTTTATATGTTATGAGGTACTTCTGTTATGTTTATTAAACAGTTCAATTTGCAAAGTGAAAGATGCATAACAAGAAATGTTAATTACTAAAAAAGGACAGAGAACAAGGGTTTCAATAATAGCATGTTTTTATGCTTTCATAAAATGGACATCCATAGAAGACAGACATTATGGATAAAATACCAGTGATTTTCCATTAAAAGAGTTTAAAAGATGTTATAATTCATGATTTTGGAAGGAATACAATTTCATGCCTTCAAACAATGTTTCAAAAGGATATCTTTATGCAGGGTATTTAAATAAAATACATCTTATACTACTATATTGGAAGATAATGTTCATTCATGCATACATTATACAATCATGATAAAAATTCAGGGTATACTTTCATAATGATGAGACATACGTGCCAGTTAGGGTTCCCAGTTTGAGTATGGGCCATGGGAGACAGGAGCCCATGCTCGAACCCCATGGGTAGTACCGTATATGCATTTTAAAAGAATAGTGAGTTTTTTGCACTATGAAGAACAACATTTTTAGAATGTTTTATAACATGTTATGATTCCATTTTTAAAAAAAAATATGCTCATAGTATTATCAGTGAAACTGAATATGTGTTTTTATAACATTACAAGCATACTGGAGAAAGATCTTGTGTTTTTTCAGACAAAATAAAGAATGCATGTTCGGCCTAGACAAAGGAGCATGTTTTATGCTTACTACAGTATTGTGTTTTTATAAAAACATTAAGTGTTATGGTTTTGAGCATAAAAAAAAATAGTCATGAAGGAAGCCGTGTTCTTGACAAACTTGCACATTTGCAAGTTTACTTACAGATTGTGGACAAATGCCATGTTGGTATTCCAACTAAATGACAGCAAAACAACAAAGTGACAGCAAAGTGTTTCATGCTACAATGGAGGGTTAAAAATACCAAGTTTAAAGCATAGAAAGAAACCCCATTGATTTTTTGTAAAAAAAATCATCGACATTCCCTCAACATTGTCTCTATATTCACATTAAAACTACAGTAAACAAAAGTGCAAGATTACTTATCTGAAGAGGCCAAGTGTCATGGGAAAAGACCAACAGAGGAGTAAATCTCAAGCTTTCTAAAGTTACAAGCAATGGTGGTCATGGTCAAACAAATTATTTTACTCCAGCTTCATTTATATCACACCATCAAAACTGGGGATGAATATGAAGTTGTGGGTGAGATATCCTCAGTTCAAAGCCAAATCTCATGGGTAGCTCAACATCTCTTAAGCATGGTTTAAGTTCATTCTGAACGTGCAGTGGTTGTTTGAAACATTAACTTCAAAACCCCAAGTTTAAAGCATGTATTCCGCTCCATTTGTCATGGTATTGAAACTCCCAAAGTCCAAACTATTCTAGCATCTCTCAAGCTGGAGTTAACTCATTGTTAAAACCTAAGTTCTAGCAAAGAAAATACTGCAAAAATCTAGCAGTATTGAAGAAGAAACCAATAGAAGGTGCCATGTGTTATGGCGAAGTAAAACTCAGTCTCTTTTTCCCCATAAAGCTCAAGAATCCTGAGCTTATTTACAAAATGTAAGAGGATACATTGCCAATAATCATGGTTTCCAGAATCAACATGGCGGTGCCACAAAGAGAAAAAAATCCTAGATACAAATGAAACCAATTAACACTATGCATTGTGTTTTACCTGAGTTTGAAGTCCACTGACAGATGGAGTAAATTCCATGACAGTTCCCAGTGTATTGACATTCCCTCCATAGTGCCACGATGGTACCTTTTGTGCCACAAAATACAACAAACTATCTTCTCAACAAGAGTAATCATGTCGATGGTGAGCTATGGTCAAACATCAAGTTGGAGTTACATCAACTTCCATAGTATGGTGTCAGCTAAGTAGGGTTAAGCTTTACTGTAGACTTAGTGGAGTTAGGGTTTTCTATGATGTCAGGTTATGTTGGGATTATGTTTTTGGGTTTATGCATTATGAATGATATGTAATAAAGTTGGTAGTATGTATAGAAAGATGTATTTTTAATCTACCAACTTTAGGGGTGCGAAACTTAGGGCTTGATTTAGGGTACTTATCAAGCCATATAGTTTAGTAGTCTGATGGTGTGAAAGGATTTTTGGGGGAAAATATTTTAAAAATCAAGCCATGTAGGCTATATAGTGGATCCTTGGCTTCATGTTTAGGGATCCAAGATTGTAGAGAGAAGAGCTATTAGTGAACTTCTTTTTCCTATAGCTTCCTGTTTATGTTTTTGTATCCTTGGTTGGTTCATGTTTGTGATATTTATTTTGTGCAAGAGGATGCTTGTATTCCTTGCCATTTGAGATTCATTCATGTAATTGCATACAGATTTTGAAAAGAATATATTTGCACCATTTTTCATATATCTTGTGGTGATCATATGTTCAAATCCTATTCAAATTTTTGCATTCAAGTGTAATACATATGTAGCATGGATTAGTGGATTGTATCATTTCCTATTCTAGATTATAGAATATAAGCCTTTTGCAGAATATGCATGTTGTTGATACTAAGATTGCTATTTGTGGTTAAACATTAGTAGTGACCTTCTAATTTGCCTATGTATTGGGTAGTGAGCGATATTGCAGAGATCATTAGGGTATGTTAAGTGAGTGTCAGTTTGAAGCTTTGAGAGATCTGAATCTATTTGGTGTATCACCTTTTCCAGTTTTTTTCATGTAATTTTAGTTAGATTTTCTCTCTTTACCTCCCAAAATTAGGAGAAGATAGTATAAAATTGATACCCAAATTCAATAGGAACCGGCCTAGAATCTAAAGACTCCTTCTCAAACATAGTCTACCCATAGCTAGAGAAGGTTTCCATTGTTAGGATGGAATTTTCATGCAGCCCTAATGCCTAAGTTGGGGTGACAATTATAAACCTCAACAGTTTTTGGCACGCCTAGTGGGACCACGAACTGCTTCTCTGTTATGATCTACTAGTTCTATGGTTGTTTTTAATTTCAGTTACAGCTCTTAGTGTGGATTTTAATGAGTAGAACTCCAACAAGATCAAACAAGGAGGGATTTGTGTATTAGGAATTACAGTCAAGTAGAAGGGGAGGAAGATCATCCAGAGGTGGAAGAGCATCACAAGATCCAAGAGGTACTATATTGAATTCAAATTTCTCATCATTTTGATAACCCCATTTTTGAAAATCTAGCGGTAGATTCAAAGGAACTTGATGTTATTATTGAAGAAATCAGTCTTACTAATGATCTAAGTGTTCCTAATTTTACCCAATCAGAATTTCCAAGTGTTGAAAATTTATTTATAGATAATTCTTTTCTTGGAGCCTCTACAAGTGGTACTGCAGCAACTCTCCATAATTTGAAGACTTACCAGAGGAAGGTAGTTTAGCCTACCCAACCCACTTCTATACCCATTGTTCAACAACAAGTACCACCAGCTGCAGGAATGGCAAGAAATATGCCATTTGTTCCTTTTGATCAAGGTAGTCCTCTCTAGATTGCAAATCACAACAACATACCTTTGGCTGCCTTGAAAGGCTTGTCATTATTCATCGGAGAAGGTCAAGTGACGGCTATCAAACAATTTAGAGATATTGCATCTTGTTGCAATGTCCATCATGTCACAGAGGAAGATGTGGCTTTGAAGCCATTGGCTGCATCACTAAAAGGTAAATCTCTTGACTGGTTCAGAACTCTTCCAGTAAATTCTATTGCTACTTGGGATGTTTTGGGAGAGAGGCTTTCTAAGTTTTTTGAGGATAAGTCTGCCAATTTGTCTTTGGTGGAGCAACTAACTACTATTAAAAGGGATCCACAAGAAGAACTAAGTGATGTTAATCTCAGATTTCAGAAGACATGGAATAGGATTCCTTTCACCATAAGACCCGCTGTCAAATATGCATTTTTATATTTTCTCAAAATCTTGAATAGTGATATTTTGGTAGTAATCCAATCCATGGGAGGGAATTCACTACCTCAAGCCTTTGATATTGCAATTAGGGTAGAGAATAGCCTCATTCATGCAGGAAAGATAGCTCCTAGGCCACCGATGCCTTTCTTTCCCAATATCCAATCCAATATGTCATTAGTTACTCCACCATTAGCTCCATTGCCATCTTATAAAAGTGAAGAAATAATGTCTATTGAACCTCCCAGTGAATTACAAAGCATAAAAAATATCCAGCAAAAGATTGAAAGCTTGCTACAGACTTTTGGAAATGAACTAGTAAACCTAAAAAGGTAGCAAAGAAATCCAATAGCCCATACTCAGGATCAGTTTGCTATTTCTTCATCTCAGCAGCCTAATTAGCCCATTTATCAAGGTAACAAGCAGCAATATCAAGGAAATAGCAATGCCAATAGGCAGAACTAGAGCCAAAGGCCTTATAGACCTTACAATCCTACACCCCTTAATGTTTTTAGGGATATTGTTCCTAGCCAAAATAACCTTGCTGCAGATTATGAATGGTGCTATCCTTGTAACGAACCTCACAATCAGTCTAAGTGTACTAATGGAGTGCTCAATCAATCCCTAATGGTTCAAAGTGTTATGGACTCACAACCTATTATATCCACTAAAGAGACTCAACAAAACTCTGATGTGACTTCTCCTAACACTGCATTCCTCAATTGGCAAGAGGAGGAATTATGTGGAGTGAATGGTGATTCATCTATATCAGAAAACACAAGAGCCAAGAAGAAAGCCCTAGAATCAGAGCAGTCAGCTGCTAGGATTTCTACTATAAATCAACCATCACCCATTCCACCAGTTTCAATCCTAAAGGGGGCCTCTACTCATGCAAACAAAGAAACATAGTATCAGAAATAGGTAGATCAGAACATTAGTAAGTCACCTCAGAAGGTATAGTTTGTTGTCCCCTTTAATATTGTTGATAATATGAAGAAGATGAATGTTTCTATTTCTATGTGGGATTCATTAGCTATTCCAGGGAAAATTGATTTATTGAAAGAAGAGTTGTCTAAAGGAACAACAATTTCACATCAAGCTGTACATCATCCTCCTAGAGTAGTTATGGCCAATTCAGAGCCTTCAATAGTTTATGATGACGTGGTTAAAGGAGAAAAGAAGATTGGTAAAGTGCAACAGATAGTAACACAAGTGAGTAAAAATACTGCAGATTTGAAGCAATCAACAATACCAATTGAAATAAAGTCAGCAAATATGTAGAAGATGACAGGAAAGGAAGGTAAGAAAAATGCAAATGTTAAGCCTCCTACTTTTTATGTCTCTTTAATTATTGGAAACAAATTAGTATATAATTGTATGGTGAAAAGTGGTGCAACCAGCACTGTCGTGCCAAAGAGCATAGCTGATTTGTTGGATTTGAAGTATGAACCCCTTGAGAAAGGAGTTGTCCAGCTTGATGGTTCTTTAGTTAAGACCATAGGTGTTGTTAAAAATGCAAGTTTGACCTTACACTCATGTCCAAACTTCTCCATTTCCCAAGATGTTTTTTTTATAGATCTGCCACCTTACTTTGCTTTATGTTTATCAAGAGACTTCATAGCCAAAATAGATGGATACTTCTCATCATTTTGGTCTCACTTGTATTTTAGAACTATATATGGTGCTAAGGTGACCATAAAATTAGAGTTATGGGCCAAAGACCACATAGAGCCCTATAATCCTAGTCCCATAAATGCAAGTTGTGTGATCATGGATCTAGATGAAATCAATGAGAGTTCATCTTATAATACACAAACGTTCTAGATGAATGGGAAGCTAGAAATGATCAAGATGATGATGTGTTTGATGCTGGTTTTGGTAACTATGTAATGTTAGAATATGATTCAGTTGTGCCTAATCTCATAAAAGATCAATGTTCTGAATCTAAATTATCTAACCAGGTATGGGATCTATATTTTGATGGATCTAAGAATAAGGATGGTATTGATGTAGGATTTATGTTGGTTTCACCTCATGGGGATAAATTTTATGCTTCTTACAAGTTATCCTTTCCATGTTCCTAGAATATAGTAGAAAATGAAAGTCTTGTTCAAGGCTTGGAATGGACTAAGAAAAGAGGAGTCAAATACTTGAGGGCGTTTGGGGATAGTGAGTCGATAGTAAGACAGGTGAGAGGTATTAATGCTATAAAAAATGATCTCTTGAAGCTGTATAAATCCATAGTTTCTGATATTTTGGATAATTTTGATGCATTTAACCTTATTTCCATACCTAGAAGGAAAAATATACATGCTGATAGGTTGGTTGGTATTGGTGCTCATGTTTCAATTGCTAAAAATAAAGGACAGATCTCAGATCATTCACATGTTAAAATTGTTGTAAGACCATCTATCCCAGACAATAATATTAATTGGCAGGTGTTTAATACTGATGAACATATTTTGAGTTTTATGATAGAAAATGAAGGGTTTTTAGCCCCCAAAAGTGATAAATATGATCAGAAAATGGAGAATCAAGTTATTCAACTAAAGACTAATAAGCTTCCAAGGGGATTGGTCAGCCTAGAATCAACTTTTAATTCTGATGATCAATTCAGAAAGAATAAAACTAGTTTTTTGGTTAAAGAAGATCATTATGAGGAAGTGGAGATTTTCAAAGACAAGTATCTAAAGGTTGGTAAAATAAATTCTCCAAAAGAAAAAGAATTATTTATTGATCTTTTCAAAGAATATAGTGATGTGTTTTCTTGGGATTATGCTGATTTGAAAGGATTTGATCATCAAATAACTCAGCACACCATAGAATTAGAACCAAATGCAAGACCAAACAGGCAAAGGAAAAGGCCCATAAGCCCCAAATTAGAGCCTTTAATGCTGAAAGAACTAACAAAACTCTTAGATTGTGGTATTATATTTCCTATTAAGCATACATCTTGGGTTTCTAACTTAGTTCCAGTGAGGAAGGAGAATGGAGAGATAAGACTTTGTGTAGACTTTAGAAACCTTAATAGGGCATCCATGAAAGATAGACACCCTCTTCCTTCTATGGAATAGATTTTACAATATATTTCTGGTTCTAAATTTTACAATATATTTCTGGTTCTAAGAGATTTTCACTCCTAGATGGGTATTCTGGTTATAACCAGATTTTAGTCAAAGAATTTGATCAGTTTAAAACAACTTTTACAACTAAATGGGGTACCATGGCTTACAGGAGAATGCCATTTGGGTTATCAAATGTTGGGGCCACTTTTTAGAAAGTGATGGACATGGCTTTCAAGAACTTAATGTATAAGTTTGTTCTAGTGTACCTAGATGATGTGACAATTTACAACAAGGTTGCAAATCAACATATCGATCATTTGAGACAGATTTTACGAAGATGTAGAGAGTTTGGGATTTTTTTAAACCCAAAGAAATCTTTATTTTTAGTTCATGAGGGAAAACTCCTAGGATACTAGGTGTCTAAAGAGGGTACAACAATAGATCCTGAGAGAATTCATGCAATTTTGGAACTTTCATTGCCTAAACACAAGAAAGGATTGCAGAGTTTTATTGGGAGAATAAATTTTGTAAGAAGGTTTATTCCTGATATTGCAAATATGTTAAAACCACTGATTGTTATGCTTAAGAAGGATGTTCCTTTTAGCTAGACTGATGAGGGAAAGAAAAATTTTGAATTGATAAAATAGGCTTTGTCTTCAGCCCCTACTCTTAATCCCAATTTTACTAAAGATTTTATTCTATATGCTTATGGTGGTGTTGATAGTATTTCAATAATGTTGGTTCAAAAGAATGATGAAAAATAGGAGCAGCCAATTTCTTTTTTCAGCAAAGGTATGGATGACTATGAGAAAAGGTACAGTTTTTTTGAAAAGCATGTACTAGCTATTATTAAAGCTTTGAAGAATTTTAAACATTTGATTGCAAAGAATAAAGTACATTTAATGGTTGCCCATCCTAGTATTAAAGATTTTTTGTTGAACAAGGATTTTAATGAAAAGAGGGATGGCTAGATAACAAGGGTTATGGAGTATGATGTACATATTCATGTGACTAAGCTGGTTAGAGGCAAAGGCCTTTGTGTTTAAATATCAGAAGAGGAAGAACAAGCTGGAATTACTGAAAAATTCGAACCTTTTCAAGGAGATGTTGTATTATTTGATGATCCTACAACTTGATTATCAAATATGACCAAATTCTTACAAACTGGACAATGCCCAAATAATCTTGATAAGGCAAAGAGGAGATACTACAGGTTACAATGTATTCCCTATGTTCTTATTGATGCTATACTTTATAGGAAGGATTATTCTAGAATGTTTCTCAGATGTATTGATTCACTAGATCAAACCATAATTTTATTTGAATTTCATGATGGATCTTGTGGAGGACATTTCAGTCCTAATACTACAGCCTGGAAAATACTAAGGGCAGCCTATTATTGGCCTAATTTATTTAAAGATGCTCATGCTTGGGCCAGAAGATGTTATAAATGTGCTATGTTTCCAGGTAAACAAAAGCTCGCAACACTGCCATTAAAGCCAATTGTTGTGGATCAGCCATTTGCTAAGTGGGGAATGGACTTTATTGGTCCTATAAATCCTAATTCTAGTGCAAGTCATAAATGGATTTTGACTGCTACTGATTATTTTACTAGATGGACTGAGGCTATTGCACTAAAGAGGCTACTGGACCTGATGTGTTAAAATTTTATGAAGATACTATAACCAATTTTGGAGTTCCTCAATCAATAATCTCTGATAATGCTATGGCTTTTATTGGTTTAGCTATTACAGAATGGGCTGTGAAGAATGGGGTCTATTTAAATACTTCTTCTAAGTATTATCCTCAGGGTAATGATCTTGCAGAGTCTACAAATAAAAATCTAATTAGAATTATCAAAAAGACTTTGTAGGAGAATAAGAGGGATTGGCATTCTAAATTGAAGGCAGCCTTATGGCTAGATAGGATCACAACTAAATAGGTAATTGGGAATTCCCCTTATGTCCTGGTTTATGGTAAAGAGGCCAGATTTCCAGTTTCTACTAAATTTCCAGCTTTGCAGCTGGCTGATCAGATGTTACTATTTGAAGAAGGGGATCCTCTTAAGTTGAGGTGTTGGTTGTATTCCTGGTCTTGTTGCTTTTCCCTAAATTTTTTTGTCTTCATGCCAAGTTCTATCCCAAATTAGAAAGATCTATCTCATTTTTTAAAGTATCCCTGTGAAAATTCTATGTTTTTAGGTCAAAATCCATATGAATAGTGAAAAAACCCAAAACCCTAAGCTATCATCTAAGTCAAAATGCAAAAACCCCTAAAATGATAATCAAGTTTCTAATTTTGCATTACCCATTTTGAGAAACTTAAGTTATAAAAGTCATGTACTTTTTAATAGTCGCCAAGTCACTTAATCCTAAAAGCATATTCCAAATTTTCATGAGACTTGGCGATTAGTTGTTGTCAGGATGTCTCAGAAAGAAAGAGAATATTCCTTATAAGTTATGACACATAGTGAAACCCTTCAATCGTGAAGTCTCCCAATGCAGAAACACGTCATCAGGCAACATGGAAATAAGCAGTTAAGTCGTGGTGTCACACAAAGTATCATACAGTTAGTGAATTTTCATGAGACTTAGTGATTACTTCAGTCACAGGGTCTCCAGATCAGAACATAGTTAAATGACAAGTTAAATTCTTATGTTGCATGGTCTCCAATTTAAAAGTCAGTTAAGTAAAAGATGTTGAGACTTCGTGACAAACCACAAGGTGATTGAAGTATATGGTAGTCAGGTAGTCACTGGTTAAAAATGTTAAGTTAGCATTTCTTCAGTGATTTGGAGACAAATAGTTAAGATGAGACACGTTTCCATAGTGAATAGAACAAAGGTTGTCGCATAGTCTCCAAATGATTTAAGGTTTCTTAAACATACTCAGCGACTTGGCGGAGCCATCAGATGCAGAAAGGGAAAAGATCAATGGTAGTCGCTAAGTCTCTATCAAATTTGCATAAGAGTAAAAAGTGCTCGCAACAATAGATTAGCTTTAGTCGCATAGTCTCTCAATTGAAATTAAAGGATAAAGCTATGTCGCATAGTCTCTGAATTGAAATTAAAGGATAAAGCTATGTCGCATAGTCTCTGAAGAAATATAAAGTAGCATTTTTAATCAGTGATTGGGTGACTAAGGTCAGTCATGGGGTCTCGTAAAGAGAAATAAACATTCATAAACTTAGCGATAACAGTTAAAAGATAAAAGGTAACCTTCAGTCATGGGGTCTCTGAATAAACTTTGGGTTAAGCATTTGATCTGGCGACTTGGATTCATTTAGTCATGTGATCACCAGAAGTTAGCCATGGTTAAGCCAAGTGAAGCAATTCATATAGTCACTAGATCTTTAGAATAATTAAGGGTTAAAAAATGTGATCAGCGATAAAGAGATACAGCGTAGTCGCATGGTCGCTAAATATGCAAAATGATAAAAGGTGACAGTTCCTGACATGACAACATGGAGATTTAGTATCCAATGAAAATCAAGGAAATTAATTACTGTATGAAAAGGGTAGCTAAGATGTCTGGCGAAGAACCAATTATATGAAGACATGTCATTCTGTTCAAATTTTATAAGGGTTTTTCTAGAAATGCACTCATATGAATTTGATTTCCTATCACATTCATGAGCTACGGCTAGGATTTCAATTAATTCCACAGCATGTTAAGTTGAAAGAAAAATTGATTGTCTCTTCAATGATGAGCTAAGTACTTTGAAAATATACCATAAAGGGATGATCATAGGTTTATTTTCATTTTTCATACATCTAGAATTGCAGGGCAAAGAATTGCTAGGTCTTTTGTGTTCAAAAGGTAGAAATTGTTTAATTTTAGGGTAATTCTCCGGTTGTCAAGGTTCTTGAATTACTAGCAGTGCACAAAGAAGAGTTGTGAGTCCTGAGAGGAGATTTGTCTCAATATTAGTAAAAAGGAAAGTGGAAATAGAAAAAGATGAGTAAGGCAGTCAGTGTTGCTTCTACCAGCGGGAAGAGTGATGAAGTAGATGATGATGCCAAGGGAAAGAGGAATTTATCTAATGAATTCCTGAAGCTATTGCCAGGATCTATGCAGAACAAGAGGGCAAATGCCAACTTATTGGCAGATGACTACTGTGAAATCAGAGATGCCCACACCCTAGGTTCCATAGGTTTTTCTCTATTTGACTATTTTTTATAATAATTCTGATAAATCCATCCCAGTATCAAACACTTGGACTAGTGGTCTTTCTAGGTTAATTGTCCCTGATGTTTATGTAGATGTAGACTTGTTTCTAGGTCTTTCCAGCCATTATGATGCTCTGTCTAAGACACTTAAGAAGAATGATAGTACTGCCCTATTGATTTTGAAAAGGAATTCATTCATGCAAGCCTTTGGCCTATATAGTACCATGTCTACCAAAATAAATATTACCAAGAAAGAAGAAAGATATAGGTTACAACCTAGGGTTGCTAGAAACCAATTACAGAAGCATATTTTTAAGGAGGTTAGGAATCATATTACCCCTATACCTGTAACTACACCCTACTATTTTAAATATTTACATTTCTATATTAAGTACATTGCTTATGCTTTGTGTAGAGTTTTGGGTATAGATGGAGGAGTAGAGAAAATAAACTCTGGAATTTAAATGATGGTACTAGATTTGTAAGATGTGCATTCTAGCACCAGTTATGATTATATATAGTACATTATTGATAAAATGCATGAGGGGTTTGTAACTGTGCAGAAAAAGATGAAAGATCCTAAGGAAAAGGAACCTAGGTTTTTTCATTATTCTATCCTGATGCATTTGTTATTGCATTTCAATCATGGGATTATGAATGTGAACAATTTAAACCCTCAGAGGATTTTTCAAGACCAGCCCAATCCTATTCAATTTTGGGTTAGGATATGGAATTATATATCCAAGGACTATGACTTTTGTGGATTTGAGAACTGGATTGTATATCCCTTCATGCAGAGCATGGGTATTAGTAAGACTATACTCCCATTGAAGGTGTTGTAGTTGTTGAGACCTTGTGAGTATGTGGATAAATGAGAGGGTGATCATAACTGGGGAGATTTATTTTTTAAAAAAAATTTTACTATGATAAGGGTATATGGATGCACACATCCTCCTCATGTCCTACCTTATCATGTGCCATCCAGAGTTGCAGCTAGTGAGTTCATCTGGCAGCTGTTATTGACATAAGATGAGCACTTTGCACCACACCGGAAGGGGACATTAACCCCTGCGCAATTTAAAATCTTGCAGTTTACTATTCGTAAGGGTGTTATTGATTTGGTGAGTACATTGTTGGAAAGATACAAGATGAGAGTAGTATTATACAGATACATTGATCCAGAAGGTTTCATTGTAGGAGTTAGGAAGCTCCTAACTCCTACCATACCAAATGCAAATGCTCATGGGTTTTGTGTGGAGGTGGATGTTACAAGAAATATCCTTGATGAGGATGAGGTGAGGACAAGAAGAGAGAGAATTTAGGAGTTACAGAATTTGGAAAAACAAATAGAAGAAATGGACTATCATTTGGAGGTTTTTACCATGACCTACCATATTTTGATAAGATTAAAGCTATGGTTGATAAATTTTATACACTCTATCAGTAGTTGGATAGGGTTTTAGATACAAATAAAGGAGGAAAAGAGTCTGAATATGAGAGTGATAGTGATGGATAATATGCCCATCCACCTCAATTCGACCAACTTTAATAGAATGTTACAGAGGCAGCACAGGTACAGGAAGAGCAAGGCCATATTATAGACTTGACTAAGGTATCCCAGCTAGATGATATAGAAGAGCCTTCCACTAAAAGGAAAAAGGTTGACCCTGGTAGGAGTTCTTCTATTAGAAAAGAGAAAAAAGGAGATAAAACAAGTTCTCTTATTCCTAGCAACAAGTTATATGACGACGATTTGAGGAAAGTAATCAGACAAGGAAAGAGGCAACAATTTGATGAAGAAGAGAACATAGAATTGCCTCTTAAGGCATGTATTGATGAAAGGTTACTTCACCAGCAGCAGTTTTTGAGTGATGACAATTTTATTAAAACTAATGAGTTTAAAGATTTCTTGAGATGGCACAAGAAGCAACAAATCAAGGAACAACTGAAGATATATGGTGAAGAGAAAGTTACAAATGAGGCTTTGCTAGCTCTACAAGCCTATGACCCTAATAGTGAGGATGTCTCTCCTGATGAGGGAAGAAAAATGGTTTTAAACAGTGGGATTTTGCTTTCTGAGGGCTGGGATTTAGCCTCAGCATTCATTATTGACCAAATTAGAAAATAGCCTGAACTTAAATTGGCAAGTGAGATCTAGATGGCCAACATGATTAAAGGATTTGTATATAGTCCAAAGTCACAAGCCTTTGCCATGTGGAACTTGTGTCCAAAAGACCAAAAGCCTCAACTAGTAAATATTCAGGAGAGCATGGTGGCGAATCAAATGGTCTGGACTGTGCAAAATATTGGAGATATTGAGATTTCTCAAATCATGACACATTGGGCACACTTGAACGAGGATAAGACAAAACAATTGTCTGAGAAGTGTGGCATTTTGATTGAGGAAACCAGTGCCCTAGCAAAGTATAGGGAGTTGTGTCATATAAAGATACATCAACAAGATAAGGTAATTAATGAGATGATAAAGCAATTACAGGAGAAACCTAAAGTGATTTATGTCCCTTCAGCACAGCCTTTACAGATAGAGGAGAAAGCTGAAGCAAAGGAAGTGGTAGAAACAGAGGATGTGGGAAAAAATAAAAATGAGGTAGCCCTAAAAGAATTTAGATGCATTATTTAGCATAGGATAGATATACTCAAAGACAAAACAAATATCATCCTTAATGCCTATAATAAATTACCCACATTACATAGTGAAGTATTAGGGTATATTGCTATTTTGAGCCCTTATTTTGTTACTTGGTCTCCTAGGGTCCAATTATCTGAAAATATTTCCTCTTTGCAGCCACTTAGATCAGATTTACCTGAGATTGTGATAGAGGTAGAGGATGAGATTAAAAAGGTGAATGTAGTCTTATCATTCTTTAAAGGTAAGCTAAATCAGATAGAGGCTAAGATAAGCTTGTTTTCATTAGAGTTTAATAGGTTTGTTCCTCCTTTGAAAGGAGAAGATGATTAGGTCAAAGCCTTGGAGGCTTGGAGGAGTGAATTTGATAGTAGAATGCGAAGTAATGAGGCATTTATTTTAGGATCTGATCTAGATTTGGATGGTTTTAATAAGATTTTGGATGAGGCCTTTAAGGAAGAAACTGACATAAACAAGTTTTTAGTAGATGTTAAGAACATCACTGATGTCAGATGGGAGAGGTAGAAAGGGAAACTACAGAGCATACAGAGTTTTAAATGGCCAGCAGAGGATGAAGTGACAGCATGGGACTTGATGACCAAGCCAAAGAAAAAGAAGCTTGTGGTAGTAGAGGAGGAGATCTTGGATGAAGAATAAAGAGGAACACTTGGCACCTGACCATTGAGCACAGGGAGGTTAGTTATTATAAAAGACAAGTGTATGTTAGCCTAAAATGGAATTCACTTGGTCTCATTATGAATATCAGATGCTATCCTAAACATTGTCAGACAAAGGCGCCAGATTGCAGAAGAAGGCAAAGAAGATCAGATCTCATCCCCTGTTTTTGTCTTCCCACCTCTTCCACATTCTCATTTCTTGTCTTTTTCTGTACTTTTAGGGTTAGGTTCCTTAAACCATCTAAAGCTTGTTGCATCCTAATGTTAAGGATTCCAAGATGGTTAAGGACCTATATATAGATCAAAAATGGTAATTGTGAAGGGAGATGAAATATATTGAAAACCAAACTTTCTAAATTTCAGTCTATCTCTTTGAGCTTTTTATGTATTAAAGCAGAAACATATAAATAAAATACAGTGCAACTTTACTCTATCTTATTGTTCTCTCTTTATTTGTTGTGTATTCTCCTTTATGTTTAAATCTGTAAGGCCTTTTTAAGCATATTGGTTACAAGGTAGCTATCTAATTTCTTGCAAGTTTCTTTCAAGGAAAGAACTAAGTTTTGTGAGTAGTTTCAGGGAGCATAACAATATTTAAGGATATGATACAATATTCGTAGATGTGACAGGATAGTTTTTAAGGCATTTTATCTGAGTTGCATGTAGGTTGTAAGGCATCTTACAGTATTCTATTTTTATATTTATGTGGATCTTCATTTATTAATTCTATAAGCCCAAGGATAGGCACTAGTCTAGGAACTTGTTTGGTAATCTATCATCATCCAAATCTTCAATACTATTCAAACCAATTACTTTTAGAATATTTAAGTAAAATCAATTGTACTCATAGTGATTACAGTTGAAGTTTGTTGATTTCTTAAAGAGTAAATCAAATAGGTTATTCCTCCTAGATTCACAAGAATTTTAAAAGGAAAGAAAGATGAAATTCCCTATTATGTTTTTTTCTGTTGTCATTCAGATATTGATTTGGATTGTCAAGCTTTTTCTCAGAATAGTTATAGTTATCTGCATTGTTATATACATTTCCATATAAAAATAGAGTATTTAGCACATAAGTAAAATCCACTCTAAAGACACTTTCAAGTCAGTAATTAGTCATAGGTAAGACCTGCTTGAGTCAGTGGATCTCAAAAAAGAAGGAGGTGATAATAGGTATCCCCGGTGTTATCAAAATACCTCATCAATTACTGTTTTCTCTTGCTTGAGTTAGAGTATCAAAGGCATTGAGATTCATAGAGTTATTTAAGTATTCAAGCATCTTTAGAGGCTCTACAAGAAAAAAACCCTAAGAAATTGGCAACTCTACTGGGGAATTAAAGTAATTACAAATCATACCAGTTGTAGTTGTCAAAATTGTTCTTTGATAAGTATTTAGTCATTCCAAATCATTGGTGGCGACTCTAAAGAAATCTCTCAGATTAGTGCAAATTTAGTAAATATCTCTCAGAATGAATACTAGTTCAAGGATGAGAAATGAGCCTGAAAAGGTTTTATATGGTGGAATCCCATCATCTTCAAGGATGGAAATTTCTTGGAGAAGAAAGAGAAACCAAGTTAGCATGGATGAAACTCCTCCAAGAAGTAAAGATGGTAATGTTAGGAGAGACATGAATAGAAATCAGCATTCTCATGATGGAAATACTTCAGAGTATGAAGAAGTTGTTGAAAGCGTATTAGAAACACCTACAATCACTTCTACTTCAAATGAGAGAGAAGAGACAAGTACATCTAGTTTAGATTCTAAAGATGCTCCCTCTGATGTGCTAGCAAATGAGAAGTTCATAATGAAACAACTTGCCCTTGTTTAACAAATGAAAAGGGAGAGAGAAATGAGAAAGAAAAAAACATGAGCATAAGGATGTTCATAAGAGAAAAAGAAGATCTTCAAGACATCAAAATATGAAAGATATAGAGAGGTCTCAAAAGGACCAGGAAATACCACTCACTTGTAAGGCTTCTAGTTCACAGAAGGACAAAGGTAAATAAAAGATGAGTGAATACAAAAATCAAGAGCCTAAGTTTCAGAAGCCTTTAACAAAGAAAAATTCCAAGTTGGATATTGACTTGGAAAAGCTGATAATTGAAAAAGAAACCACGGAGAAAATGTTGGAAAAGGCACAAATGGAAGCTGCAACAGTTGAAATGAAGAAGAAAATAGATTTTTTGCAGTCTTCAAATTATTCTCATGCTGGGCCAAAGAATATTACTACTTCTAAAGCAAAAGCCACTACTTTCAAAGAGAATGATAGTTTTCAAAGGAAACCATTGCATACTAAAAGGTATAAGCAATTTAACTTTGTTGGTATCCCTGGATATCCTAATGCTTTCCCTAAAGATGTCAGTGATATATGAGAAAAGCTCCCAAAGTTTGTAGGTAACAATGTTATTTCTTGTGAAACACATTTAATAAAGTTCATTGATTTTGTTGATGATTTAAATATCACCCATGAGGATGTGTTAATGAAATTATTTGTTCAATCTTTAGTAGAAGATGCAAGAGAATGGTTTAGGATCCTTTCTAATGGATATGTTGTGTCTATGGATGAGTTGATTGAATTATTTAAGGATCAGTATGAAGATAAAACAAATAAAGGCTTTTTGTTGAATGAGTTTAACAATATCAAAAAGAATTACAATGAAGAGGTCACAGAGTTTAATACAAAGTTTCAAAGAGCTATGCACAAGCTATTTCAGAAGATAAGGCTGGATGAAGAGGCATGTCTAGAAACTTATTTGAATTCCTTTGGTTCTAAAATGGGATATTCTCTTAGAGATAAAAACCCTAGAACTCTTATTGATGCTTATAAAATAGTAGTAAATATTGAAATGAACAGAAGAGTATCTGGTAAGTTGAATAGGAGGGATGACTCAAGATTTAGTAGGAGAAATTTAAAAGAACCAGAGTATAAGGAATATAGGGCTCCTCAGAATAATAGGCCTTCTTATAATACTACATAAAATCCTCAAAATAGAATGCAAAACCATCCTTATGGAACTCAGTTCAAAGATGGAAATCCTGTTATTTTACCTAGAAAAGAAAAGATAGATAATAGAACTCCAGACCCTCTACATAAAAATGTTGTCCATTTTTGCAATGATGATCCTTGGTGTGAGGCTTGTGAAGCCCCTCATAACCCTAATTTTAGTATTGTCTCATTAGACTTGAGAGTAAGTGAAGAGCATGGAAATGATAAGGGTGAACAGTGTGATCATAGTATAAAAAATACTTACTCGTGCCATGATATAGATTCAGATAGTGAAAATCAAAATCATGATTCTTGTATTTCACAAAGAAGGGTGGAAAATCATCATCAACATATTTTGTCTGATAGTGAAGCTGAGGAAACTGACGACCTTATAAGATGTTATTCTCAAAACAATCAAGATGTTCCACTTATTAGAAAAGCTTCAGATGAAGAGACAGCTAGGATTACTACAGATTTAGTGAACAAGGCTAGAAGAAACTACCATTTGAGAAATAGGGTAGTAGGTGTACTTGCAGTCATTCATCAGGTGTCTTTATAAAAAGAAAATAAGATAGACACTAAGTATGTGCAAAAAAAGGAAGGACCTGGTGAAAATGTAAATAAACATAAGGTCAAAATTATTACAAAAGCCCTTGAACCAAATGTTGTACAAGAAGGAGAATTGAAAAGGCAAGAAATAAGTACTCCTGTTCAAAAGATAGAGAATAAAAAATTAAAAGAACTAGCTCTGAATGAACATACTGAGGAAAGTGATATCACTATTGATAAATTAAAATCTTCAGATGTAAAATATACTCCAGTAGATATGGGTCAATGTTTGTCCCAAATGAGAGTTAAGGTGGCATTTCTAGAGATGATGAGAATTAAAGAACACAAGGAAAAGGTAATGTCATTGTTAAACAGTGTGCCCATAATAAAAGTCCAAAGTCCAGAAAATGTTGGCAAGAAACCAATTAACAAAGGGAAGGAAGTTGAGGTGTTAACATCTGAAATTCCTCAAATATTCTTGAATACAACTTCTTCCCCAAAGGTTGTTGACCCATTTTTTATCTCATTGATAATTAATGGAAAGATGCTAAAAAATTGTATGATTGATTTAGGAGCATTTAATACTGTTATGCCAGTGGAAATCATGAGGTCAATGGGATTACAATTTGATACTCCTCATGGGAGATGTCAAGCCATGGACTCTAGAGAGGTCCCTTTGATTGGTACCATTGAGGCTATGCCTTACAAATTAGCAGTCTACCCTGATGTAGTAATGACTATGAATGTTCTTGTGGTTGACATACCACCACATTATGGCATGTTGTTGTCAAGAAAGTGGAGTGCTTCAATGGGAGGTAGTATACAAAGTGATTTGTCATATGCTACTTTTAACATTGCTGGAGAAAATGTTAAGGTCTTAAGGGAGAGTAGAACTCCTCACATGATAGAAAGATTTGAAGACACTAACATTAATTGTTGCATTGACATGGACATAGAGAATTTTAGGATGCAAAAAAATGAACTTTATTATCAGCACGAAGAGGTTGACCCTATGAACAAAGAGTTAATTATGCAAGGAGATGGATTGTGGAAAATGTACTTTGATGGGGCTTGCTCAAAAGAAGGATCAAGGGCAGGTGTATTTTTGATATCTCCATCAGGTACAACTTTTAAGTATTCATTTCTATTAGCCTTCCAATGTACAAATAATACTGCAGAATATGAGGCTTTGTTTTTAGGACTTGAAATTGCTATCAAACATGGTATAAAGT
>MU224943.1:1037875-1053284 GCA_018584345.1 Thuja plicata
AATGTCTAGACCATTATGAGAACCAGAGTATAGATTGTAGTACTTTACTAGAAAATAATGATGGAAAAGACTACATTTTGGGAAATGAGGTTGTCCAGTTAAGTTCTAATCAGATTCCTAGGGGTTTAGTTGAGATAGAAGCATTGTTTAGTAGTCAACAAAATGATTCATCAAAATTAAGCAATGCCAAGGTTGAGGATTTAGAAGAAATAAATTTAGGATCTGAAAGCAGTCCTCAAATAGTTTATATTGGAAAGGGTTTGGACTCTCATATAAGAATAAATTTGATCAAATTATTGAGAAAATATAAACATGTTTTTGCTTGGTCATATAAGGACTTGAAATCATATAGAGAGGACCTTTTTCAACATGAAATCCCATTGAAGTCAGATGTGAAACCATTTAGGCAAAAATAGAGGCCTATTAACCCCTTGTTGGCTCATAAAATGCAACAAGAATTGATAAAACTAAAGAATGCTGGGATAATCCAGCCAATCAGACATTCAACTTGGGTGTCAAATTTAGTACCAGTTAGAAAGAAAAATGGTGATATCATACTATGTGTGGATTTTAGAAACTTAAATATTATTATTCCTTACCTAATATGGAAGTAATGTTGCATAAGGTGACTGGTTGTGAGTTGTTGTCTATGATGGATGGTTTCTTAGGTTACAACCAGGTCCTAGTTAAAGAAGTAGAACAATATAAAAGTGCATTTACCACTCCATGGGGAACCTATGTTTATATCAGAATGCCATTTGGATTAATAAATGCAGGGGCAACTTTTCAAAGGGCCATGGATGTTGCTTTCAAAGAATTCAATGATTTATTCATGGTCATTTATCAGGATGATTTGATTGCATATTCTAAGAAATTAGTGGATCACTGTGATCACTTAGGTAATATTTTCAATAAGGCATTGGAATATGGTGTCTCACTGAATCCCAAGAAATGTCATTTTGTAGTAAAAGAGGGAAATTTTTTTGGACATATAGTGTCTAGGGAAGGGGTAAGAATAGACCCTGAGAGAGTGGAGGAAATTCAAAGGGTGATTGCTCCAAGGAACTTAAAAGGGGTACAATATTTCTTAGGAAAGATCAACTTTCTCAGAAGGTTCATAGAAAATTTTGCAGAGATTGTTAAACCCATTGTAAAATTGTTAAAGAAAGATGCCAAATTTGTTTGGAATGAAGCCCAACAAGCATTTGAGAAAATAAAAAAATTAGTACAAGAAGCTCTAGTTTTGAAATCTCCAAATTATATGAAGCCTTTTGCATTGTTTTCATTTGCATCATTTCATACAATTGCTGCTATTTTGCTACAAAAAGATGAACAAGGATTTGAACATCCAATAGCTTTTTACAGTAAATCCTTACAAGCTGCAGAACTTAATTATGAAATAATGGAAAAGCAGGCTTATGATTTGGTAAAAGATATGAAGTCCTTTAGGCCATACTTGGTTTGTGCTAAAATACAAGCATATGTTCCTCATTCAGCAGTGAAAGATATCCTTACACAATCAGAGGTAACTGGTAAGAGGTGTAAGTGGATCACCAGAATTCAAGAATTTAATCTTGAGATCCATATTACAAATTTAATAAGCGGACAAGGTTTGGAAAATCTCATGAGAGAAGAAAACTTGGATCTAGTACAAATAAATCAGATAGATATACATGATCAAACTACTACAAGCATAGAAAGGCAACCATTCTATACAAATATTGTGTTTTTTTTCTCAAAAATGCTAAATGTCCTGATCATATGTCAGAAAATCAGAAAAGAAGTCTGAGATTACAAACTCAAAGATACACTTTGATCCAAGGTGACTTGTATTGGAAGGATAAGAATGGTGTATTGTTGTTATGTCTTGATAAGTACCAAGCTGAGAAATTTTTGAGTGAAATGCATGAAGGAGAATGTGGGGGTCATTTTTCTGCTAAGACTACTACCCAGAAGATTTTAAGGGCTGGGTATTATTGGCCCACTTTATTTAAAGATAATTATGAACATGTTAGGAAATGTGAGCCCTGTCAAAGGTTCTCTAATAAGCTGAAATTTTTAGGTGCTCTGTTGCTAAACCTAGTAAGTACTGAAGCTCCTTTTACTGTGTGGGGAATTGAATTTATTGGTGAATTCCAAGAGAAATCTAGTGGAGGACACAGTTGGATATTAGTTGACACAAATTATTTTACCAAATGGATTGAAGCCATCCCTACAAAGAAAGAAACAAGAAGGGTAGTTACTAAATTTCTCATGGATAATATTATAACCAGATTTGGTGTACCTGCTAAGTTAGTAATGGATAATGCCATGAGTTTTAGATCAGAAGAGATGACAGATTTTTGTGAAAAATATGGGATTACAATATCATATTCATCCCCATATCATCCACAATCCAATGGACAAGCTGAGTCTAGTAATAAGAGTATTTTGAAAATACTGAAAAGAACTTTGGAAAAAAATAAAAGAGCATGGCATACTAAGTTGAAGCTAGCACTTTGGGCTGACAGAATAACAGTGAAAAAAGCAACTGGTAAGTCTCCATTTGAGCTAGTGTATGGTCTATAGGAAAGATTGCCTATCAATAATTTATTGCCAGTATATCAGTTTATACAAGATGAACATTTAGAGTTTCTGATAATATGCAGAATAGAATGACTCAGTTGATAGAATTGGATGAAGTAAGAAGAAATAGCGAAAAAGAAAACATAAAATTGCAATAGAAGATGAAGTATCTTTTTGATAAAAGGGCTACTGAGAGAAAATTCCATTCTGGTGACCTAGTTCTCCAATGGAATGCAAGAGTAGAAGATAAAGGAAAACACAAGAAATTTGAGTCTTTGTGGCTAGGGCCATTTATTGTCTCAAAAATTTTTGGAAAGACTCTTACTTATTGAAGAACATGAAGGGAGAAGATTTTGAGTTGCCTGTGCATGGGCAATTCTTAAAGCCCTTTTTCAACTGAGAATCAAAGTTTATCCATAATTAAGTATGTATCATACTGTGAATACTTCCCTTTTGTCTATGTAAATGCTATAAATAGTTTCCCTTCTGTTTTAGGTTAGTTGGTGTCCTCTCTATTTTTTGAAAAGGTCTGTGACCAGAGATTCTATGGTTCTTTGCCATAAACTGTGTTTAGTCAACCCTCAGGTAGAGCCACTATTGGTTGTATTCCTGTTCTTGTTGGTTTTCCCTAAATTTTGTTGTCTTCATACCAAGTTCTATCCCAAATCAGAAAGATCTGTCTCATTTTTTGAATTATTCCTGTGAAAATTCTATGTTTAAAGGTCAAAATCCATATCAATAGTACAAAAACCCAAAATCCTTAGCTATCTTCTAAGTCAAAATGCAAAAAATCCATAAAATGATAATCGAGTTTCTAATTTTGCATTACCTTTTTAAGAAACTTATATTATAAAAGTCATGTGCTTTTTAATAGTTGCCGAGTCGCTTAATCGTAAAAGCATATTCCAAATTTTCATGAGACTTGGCAATTAGTTATTGTCAGGATGTCTCAGAAAGAAAGAGAATATTCCTTATAAGTTATGAGAATTAGCGAAACCCTTTAGTCGTGAAGTCTCCCAATGCAGAAACATGTCATCAGGCAACATGGAAACAAGCAGTTAAGTCGCGGTGTCATGCAAAGTATCATATAATTAGTGAATTTTCATGAGACTTAGCGATTACTTCAGTTGCGGGGTCTCCAGATTAGAACATAGTTAAATGAAAAGTTAAATGCTTATGTCACATGGTCTCCAATTAAAAAGTTAGTTAAGTAAAAGATTTTGAAACTTCACAACAAACTGCAAGGTGATTGAAATATATGGTAGTCGGGTAGTCGCTGATTAAAAATGTTAAGTCAGCATTTCTTCAGCGATTTGGAGACAAACAGTTAAGATGAGACATGTGTCCATAGTGAATAGAACAAAGTTTGTTGCATATTCTCCAAATGATTTAAGGTTTTTTAAATATACTCAATGACTTGGAGAAGCCGTCAGATGCAGAAAGGGAAAAGATCAACGGTAGTCGCTAAGTCTCTATCAAATTTGCATAAGAGTAAAAAGTGCTCATGACAATGAGATTAGCTTTAGTCGGATAGTCTCTGAATTTACATTAAAGGATAAAGCTATGTCACGTAGTCTCCGAAAGAAATATTAAGTAGCAGTTTTAATCAGTGATTGAGCGACTAAGGTCAGTCGCGGGGTCTCATAAAGAGAAATAAACATTTGGAGGCTTAGTGATAGCAGTTAAAAGATAAAAGGTAACCTTCAATCCCGGGGTCTCCAAATAAAATTTGGGTTAAGCATTTGATCTGGTGACTTGGATTCATTTAGTCACGTGATGACCAGAAGTTAACCATGGTTAAGCCAAGTGAAGCAATTCATACAGTCGCTAGATCTCCAAAAGAATTGAGGGTTAAGAAATGTGATCAGCGATAAAGAGATATAGCGTAGTCGTGTGGTCGCTAAATATGAAAAATGATAAAAGGCGACAGTTACTGACATGACAACATAGAGATTCAGCGTCCAATGAAAATAAAGGAAATTAATTACTGTATGAAAAGGGTAGCTGAGATGTCTGGAGAAGAACCAATTATATGAAGACATGTCATTCTATTCAAATTTTATAAGGTTTTTTCTAGAAACGCACTCATATGAATTTGATTTCCTCTCCCATTCATGAGGTATGGCTAGGATTTCAATTAATTCCACAGCATGTTAACTTGAAATCAAAATTGATTGTCTCTTCAATGATGAGCTAAGTACTTTGAAAAGTTACCATAAAGAGATGATCACAGGTTTATTTTCATTTGTCATACATCCAGAATTGTAGAGCAAAGAATTTCTAGGTCTTTTGTATTCAAAAGGTAGAAATTGTTTAATTTCAGGGTAATTCTTCAGTTGTCAAGGTTATTGAATTACTAGCGGTGCACAAAGAAGAGTAGTGAGTCCTGAGAGGAGATTTTTCTCAATATTGGTGACAAGGAAAGTGGAAACAGAACAAGATGAGTAAGGCAGTCAGTGCTGCTTCTACCAGTGGGAAGAGTGATGAAGTAGATGATGATGCCAAGGGAAAGAGGAATTTCTCTGATGAATTCCTGAAGCTGTTGCCAGGGTCTACGCAGAACAAGAGGGAAAATGCCAACTTATTGGTAGATGACTACTGTGAAATCAGAGATGCCCGCACCCCAAGTTCCATAGGTTTTTTTTTCTATTTAACTATTTTTATAATAATTCTGATAAAGCCATCCCGGTATCAAACCCTTGGACTAGTGGTCTTGCTAGGTTAATTGTCCCTGATGTTTATGTAGATGTAGACTTGTTTCTAGGTCTTGCCAACCATTATGATGCTCTGTCTAAGATAATTAAGAAGAATGATGGTACTGCCCTATTGATTTTGAATAGGAATTCATTCATGCAAGCCTTTGGCCTATATAGTACTATTTCTACCAAAATAAATATTACCAAGCAAGAAGAAAGATATAGGTTACAACTTGGGGTTGCTAGAAACCAGTTGCAGAAGCATATTCTTAAGGAAGTTAGGAATCATATTACCCCTATACCTAGAACTGCACCCTACTATTTTAAAGATTTACATTTCTATATTAAGTACATTGCTTATGCTTTGTGTAGAGTGTTGGGTATAGATGGAGGAGCTGAGAAAATAAACTCTAGAATTTTAATGATGCTACTAGATTTGAAAGATGTGCATTCTAGCACCAGTTATGATTATATACAGTACATTATTGATAAAATGCATGAGGGGTTTGTAGCTGTATAGAAAAAGATGAAATATCCTTAGGAAAAGGAACCTAGGTTTTTTCATTATTCTAGCCTCATGCATTTGTTATTGCATTTCAATCATGGGATTATGAATGTGAACAATTTGAACCCTTAGAGGATTTTTCAAGACCGGCCCAATCCTATTCAATTTTGGGTTAGGATATGGAATTATACATCCAAGGACTGTGACTTTTGTAGATTTGAGAATTGCATTGTATATGCCTTGATGCAGAGCATGGGTATTAGTAAGACTAGACTCCCAGTAAAGGTGTTGCAGTTGTTGAGACCTTGTGAGTATGTGGATAAATGGGAGGGTGATCATAACTTGGGAGATTTATTTTTATAATAAAAATTTTCAATGATAAGGGTATATGGATACACACATCCTCCTCATGTCATACCTTATCATGTGCCATCCAGATTTGTAGCTATGGAGTTCATCTAGCAGCTGTTATTGACAAATAATGAGCACTTTGCACCACACCGAAAGGGGACATTAACCCCTAGGCAATTTAAAATCTTTCAGTTTACTATTGGTAAGGGTGCTATTGATTTGGTGAGCACATGGTTGGAATGCTACAAGATGAGAGAAGCATTATACAGATACATTGATCCAGAAGGATTCATTGCAAGAGATAGGAAGCTCTTAACTCCTATCGTACCAAATACAAATGTTCATGGTTTTTGTGTGGAGGAGGATGTTACAAGAAATATCCTTGATGAGGATGAGGTGAGGACAAGAAGAGAGAGAATTCAGGAGTTACTGAATTTGGAGAAACAAATAAAAAGAAATGGACTATCATTTGAAGGTTTTTACCCTGACCTACCATATTTTGATAAGATTAAAGCTATGGTTGATAACTTTTATACACTCTATGAGCAGTTGGACAGGGTTTTAGATACAAAGAAAGGAGGAAAAGAGTCTGAGTATTCAGAGTCTGAATATGAGAGTGATAGTGATGGAGAATATGCCCATCCACCTCAATTTGACCAACCTCAATAGAATTTTGCAGAGGTAGCATAGGTATAGCAAGAGAAAGGGCATATTATAGACCTGACTGAGGTATCCTAGCCAGATGATATAGAAGAGCCTACCACTAAAAGGCAAAAGGTTGACCCTGGTAAGACTTCTTTTGTTAGAAAAGAGAAAAAAGGAGATATAACAAGTGCTCTTATTCCTGGCAACAGGTTATATGACCATAATTTGAGGAAAGTAATAAAACAAGGAAAGAGGCAATAGCTTGATGAAGAAGAGAACATAGAATTGTCTCTTAAGGCATGTATTGATGAAAGGTTACTTCACCAGCAGCAGTTTTTGAGTGATGAAAATTTTATTAAAACTAATGAGTTTAAAGATTTGTTGAGATGGCACAAGAAGGAAAAAATCAAGGAACAGTTGAAGACAGATGGTGAAGAGATAGTTACAAATGAGGCTTTTCTAGCTCTGCAAGCCTATGACACTGATAGTGAGGATGTCTGTCCTGATGAGGAAAGAAAAATGGTTTTAAATAGTGGGATTTTTCTTGCTGAGGGCTGGGATTTAGCCTCAGCATTCATTATTGACCAAATTAGAAAACATCCTAATCTTAAGTTGGCAAGTGAGATCCAGATGGGCGACATGATTAAAGGATTTGGATATAGTCCAAAGTCACAAGCCTTTTCCATCTGGAACTTGTATCCAAAAGACCAAAAGCCTCAACTTGTAAACATTCAAGAGAGCATGGTGGGGAATCAAATGGTTTGGACTGTGCAAAATACTGGAGATCTTGAGATTTCTCAGATCATGACACATTGGGCACACTTGAATGAGCATAAGATAAAACAATTATCTGAGAAGTGTGGCATTTTGATGGAGGAAACCAATGCCCTAGCAAAGGATAGGGAGTTGTGTCATATAAAGATACATCAGCAAGATAAGGTAATTGTTGAGATGATAAAGCAATTACAGGAGAAACCTGAAGTGATTTATGTCCCTTCAGTACAGCCTTTGCAGATAGAGGAGAAAGCTAAAGCAAAGGAAGTGGTAGAAACAGAGGATGTGGGAAAAAATAAAAATGAGGTAGCCCTAAAAGCATTTAGATGCATTCTTCAGCATAGGATAGATATACTCATAGAAAAATCATATATCATCCTTAATTCCTATAATAAATTACCCACATTACATACTGAAGTATTAGCATATATTGCTATTTTGAGCCCTTATTTTGTTACTTGGTCTCCTAGGGTCCAATTATTTGAAAAGCTTGCCTCTTTGCAGCCACTTAGATCAGAGTTACCTGAGATTGTGATAGAGGTAGAGGATGAGATTAAAAGGGTGAATGTAGTCTTATCATTCTTTAAAGGTAAGCTAAATCAGATAGAGGCTAAGATAAGCCTATTTTCACCGAAGTTTAATAGGTTTGTTCCTCCTTTGAAAGGAGAAGATGATCAGGTCAAAGCCTTGGAGGCTTGGAGGAGTGAATTTTATAGTAGAATGTTGAGCAATGAGGCATTTATTTCAGGATCTATTCTAGATTTGGATGGTTTTAATAATATTTTGGATGAGGCCTTTAAGGCAAAAACTGACATAAACAAGTTTTTAGTAGATGTTAAGAACATCACTGATGTCAGATGGGAGAGGCAGAAAGGGAAACTACAGAGCATACAGAGTTTTAAATGGCCAGTAGAGGATGAAGTGATAGCATGGGACTTGATGACCAAGCCAAAGAAAAAGAAGCCTATGGTAGAAGAGGAGGAGATCCTGGATGAAGAATAAAGAGGAACACTTGGCGCCTGACCATTGAGCACAGGGAGGTTAGTTATTATAAAAGACAAGTGTATGTTAGCCTAAAATGGTGGTCACTTGGTCTCATTATGAATATTTAATGATATCCTAAACATTTTCAGACAAAGGCACCAGATTCCAGAAGAAGACAAACAAGATCATATCTCATCCCCTATTTTTGTCTTCGCACTACTTCTACATTCTCATTTCTTGTCTTTTTCTGTACTTTTAGGGTTAGGTTTCTTAAACCATCTAAAGCTTGTTGCATCCTAATGTTAAGGATTCCAAGATGGTTAAGGACCTATATATAGATCAAAAATGGTAATTGTGAAGGGAGATTAAATATATTGAAAACTAGACTTTCTAAATTTCAGTCTATGTCTTTGAGCTTTTTATGTATTAAAGCAGAAACATATAATTAAAATACAGTGTAACTTTACTCTATCTTATTGTTCTCTATTTATTTGTTGTGTATGCTCCTTTATGTTGAAATATGTAAGGCCTTTTTAAGCATATTGGTTACAAGGTAGCTATCTAATTGCTTGCAAGTTTCTTTCAAGGAAAGAACTAAGTTTTGTGAGTAGTTTCAGGGAGCATAACAATATTTAAGGATTTGATGCAATATCGTAGAGGTGACAAGATAGTTTGTAAGGCATTTTATCTGAGTTGCATGTAGGTTGTAAGGCATCTTACAGTATTCTATTTTTATATTTCTATGGATCTTCATTTATTAATTCTATAAGCCCAAGGATAGGCACTAGTCTAGGAACTTGTTTGGTAATCTGTCATCATCCAAATCTTCAATACTATTCAAACCAATTACTTTCATAATATTTGTGTAAAATCAATTATACTCATAGTGATTATAGTTGAATTTTGTTGATTTCTTAAAGATTAAATCAAATAGGTTATTCCTCCTAGATTCACAAGAATTGTAAAAGGAAAGAAAGATGAAATTCCCTATTATGTTGATGTCTTTTGTCATTAAGATATTGATTTGGATTGTCAATCTTTTTCTCAAAATAGTTATAGTTATCTGAGGTGATGCACAAAGGAGATCAACTCATTGAGTGACGTTTGAGTGGTTCTAGGCTAGCTAAGCAAGAACTTGGAAGGTCCTAGAGGATAAAGTAGGATCTTGTGAATACTAGGAACCATTGGTGTCCTAAAAGAGCTTGAGCAAACACACCTTGGAGAATTTCTATCATCAAGATCCCATCAAGTAGGCATAGCTCAACTATGCTTAAGGATGCAGTCTCAAAACCTACATCCACATATCACATGTGAGCTCCACTAAATCATGGAATGTGTCCTTACAAAAGAAAAAAAGAAAAATAATAAAATCAAGAAAGGAGAATATCTCAACTCCAAAAGCACTTAAGGCATGCAATCGAGTGAAACCAATAAAAGGGAACACCAACAAATAGCTCAATCGGCCACTATGCCAAGAAAATATATTCTCACAAAATCCAACATGCATCTCACTAAAACAAGAGGAAGGTTCAACATGCCAACAAGAAAAGTTTGGAAGATAAGGCACTCCCAAACACTTACGGCAACATAACCGAGTGAAAGCAATAAATACCCAAAAGCCAAAATACTCAATTGGTTACTATGGAAAGAGTTTATATTTTGAGGGAATCCATCACACATCTCATGAAAACATGAGGAAAGACTCACAATGGTAAAAAAAAATTACCACAAATTCAATTTCTGGCAAAATTAGACAAGTGAAAATCACCAAATTTGCATCAAAAGGGCATATTAGAATTATGATAAAAGATGAATAGAATGTCCTATATCCATTTTGTTTTTGCAATCCTATAATAAACATGGAAGAATACTAATAAATCTCACTTGTTATTTCCCAAAGTTTTTTAGACATATTCTGGATGGCACACAAAACAAGGAAAACCCTAAAACACTCAAAATTTAAATATCCCAGAATTTAAAAAAATTAAAACCCATTTACTATTTTACACCCAAAATCACAAAAATATAATAAAATTCCATTTTTAGGAACTTCACAAAAATTTGATAGCATAAGACTACCAAAAGCCCAAATATCACATGGGAAAGCATAAAAATCTCACACCCATCCAACCAGGTGGAGGAATCAATAAAAAACATAGGGGATACTAATCCTAAGGTCAAAGATCTAAAGCAACCAATTTCATTCGAAAAGATGGAGTATACAAGAAATGGTGAGATTGCCTACCTCGCACGAATGGTAAAAACCAAGAAAGAGGAGAAAATAAAGAAGACTCCACCGGATCGAATGAAACCTTTAGTGAAGCAGAGAAATTCTAACATGATTCCAATGAGCCACTCCAGGTAGAAATCTGGCACTCAGATTTCACCCAAAAAGAAAAATTATGATTTATCCAATGCAAATTTGGAGCAAATCCATAAAGTTCTCACAAGTTAAAAGTGAGAAGTGGGTGAGAATGAACTCATTTTCACAATCTAAGGCACTTTTCAAAAGTGACTTTAAAATAAGTCATTTAAATATTTTAAAGTGAATATAGACCCTTTTCCCAAATTAAATAAAAATTGATTCCAATAAAATGGAATTCAACTACAGAAAATTATCTGGTAAATACAAATAACATCAAAATTCCCCAAATGCATTAAAATAAGCATTTTAATTAAATCATCCGCGAAAGTTGTGGGAACTTCTAAATGCACAGAAACGCTCATGGGTCTAACACAATATGTAATATGAATCCGGATTTACCAAAATGTACCGGAGGGAATAATACAATAATAAAGATAGATTGTCCATACTATATGGTAAAACTGTGGTTTTGATTAACTCTTTTGTTAAGCTCAATTTAGATTCATGTTGGTTTCCTCAATTTGTACCTAAAGATGTCAATCTGGGGTTGTAAAATAATGAAAGGTATAGTTGTTTTCTACTCAAGAGATGGAGATAGTGATTGAAGTTTGGATGGATGTAGCTATAACACATGAAAATAAACCTACAACAAACCAAAGTAATTATGGCGACATGAACTATTACTTCCTGACAACAGCAGCTATTCTATTCTAGTGATAGGAGTAAACTAGAGTTAATTTACTATTTTCAACGATCTAGAACTAATCTATAAATTAAAACTAAGAGATATCAAAACATTACACATACTTCCGGTATCCTTGAACATTGAATAGATAATGCATTAATAATCATACGATGAAACAATACCAAGCTCGTAGTGTCACAAATAATTAAACGATAATTTGAATCTCAATGATATCAATATCAAACTAGTATTTAAATATTAACACAACATTAAAAACATTAAAAATACAATTAAAAAAATTCACCAAGAATTCTAAGAGTGGGCCCTTCTCTAGGTCTGCAAGGTGAATAGAATAAACTTAATTACGTTGGTTTGATCAGTAGAACAATATTTTATTTCTTAGAAATTTGATACAGAAAAGAAATGCCTCCCAATGGTTTCTTATTCTTATTATATATACACATCTTACAACAACTTCACACCAATATATTATTTGTTTTGGCTCACAGTTAAGAATTTTATGGTCATCATGAAACCTTGGATGTTAACCACAAATTAAAATGAATCTGTTATAACAGTGAATAAAAATAGGAAACATGGATATCTTCAGTTTTGTCCAGCTAGCAAGAAAGTGATATTGAAGTGGAATACCAAACACCACAACAATATCTTTATTTTTGTCTTCGACCATTGTATTCAATATACCAAACATCGTGAGAAATGGTGGTGTTGAATTGACTACTATGATGTGGTTTTATGAAAACAATCTTGCATAAATGAAAAAAATGATATTGTAGATATCTTAACATGGGGTGCTTGGAACATGAAATAAATTCACGCAATACATGTAAGAAGTACCACGAAGAAATAACCAAAGTAAATCTTCCGTTGAATAAAATATACACAATTAGCATCAAAATTGAATCTGGACACCTTTAAAACTCGAGCTAGCCATGTAGAAGAGGCAACAATAGCAGTAAGCACAAGTTGTATTTTTGTGAAGAAAGTGACAGGAAGATTAGGAAGTTCTTTTGATTTGAATGCTGCAAGATATAAGGCATAAAATAACAATACATATTAGTAAAAATAATCAATAATTATTTTTCATATTTACCTCAAAACTAAATTAAATATCACTTATTAATATTTAATCATATGCAACATAAATGACAAAATGGTACAAAAACATAAGTATTATGGTGAATGAAATAGGTTTAAATATGGCATAAAATGAGAGCTAAATATCTCTCATCACATACATGGACAATATTGGCTCACTATGAAAGGCCAAATCTGCTATCTCCTATGCCACTGTCGAGGATATAGATACACTCAATTCTTGCAGCTCACACAGAATGTGTCTAGTACTTGTTCACTAAAACAAGAAAATATCAAGTGCAGATGTTCATGATACAAATATCCAAAGCACATAAATTACATGATAACAAACAATGAAAGAGAGAAATACATCCTGCAGATCTCACGAATGATCAACTATAACTTTGTCTCACTTTGTACTACCACAAAGCGCATAATCCATAAAAATTATGTAGTAAGGCAGAAAACATCATATCATTAAATTAACATTGCATTTAAATCTAAAGTATTTAAATAAAGCATTTTATGACATATTTTCATAATCAATGAAAGTAAATAACTCAAATATCCATCAGCATAGAAGGAACAATATAACAGGAATCCATGAAGTCCAAAAACATCATCTTGATACATAATCAATGGCATCAAATGCCAAATACACTAGATATCATCATAAGGCATCATCATGCAGATATGACCAAAACAATAATTAAAACATGATCTAACATATAAATCAACAATCTGCAGTAACCGAAATAAAGTGCGGTAAACAAATGCATCACACAGCCCAACCACTAGATCACATTGCATGGGTACTCACAAAATATCATTGTGATACAATAAAAATATAGGTAACCACTGGCACATACCTTAGTGAGACCATCTCTCACATCATAACCTCAGCAGTAATCCCAGGAATGAGTACATGAATAAACTGAACTGGGTGCATCTCACAATACCAGCATAAAACTATAACACGGGAATAATCACTGCATCACAAGATTAGTTCAACCAATTAGGTAAAAAAATGCATCACATTGTGAAACCACTAGATCACATCTCATGGGTAATCATAAAATATCATTTTTATACAATCAAAATCTAGATTACCACTAGTACATACTTAGTGAAACCATCTCTAACATCACAACGTCAACAGTAATCACAGGAATGAGTACATGAATAAACTGAACTGGGTACATCTTAGAATACCATCATAAAATCATAACACAGGAATAGTCATTGCATCACAAGATCATCTCAATGAATCACATAGAAGCAACAAGAATCATCTCAAAGCCAAAATAAGGCATCATGAATTAGTCATACAACTAGCCACATCACAATGGTTCTCAAAACCAGTTATAGAGCATAAATAGCTTGTCGATGCAATGGAAAAATTAGATCACCCCAAAGGTATAAACCTCACACATGTGCAACATGATCAAAAAATACAAGTATAAAAATTTAAAGGCACATCCATCAGGATGTCATGAAGAATGCAAATGGGAAAGGCACTACACCTTTGAAAGGAAAAAATAAAAATCTCTAACTCCCAAATACCAATTTGCATTCCAAGGATTAGTGAAGGTTTAAAACAACATTAATCCATAATTTTATCATTAGATCCAATCAACCTTTTATTGTTTCACAAAGATCTTATCATTGTACTGGAACAATTGGATAAAAGTTACACAATCTAGCCGCCTAGGGCATCAACATCCTATTGAAGATAACCTCAAAATTATCACCTGCAACAATGGAAATTGCAAACTACACTTGCCAAACCTTTGATCAACCAAAATTAATGGGATTCCAATAGATTGAGTTAGAGATGTACATTGTTTATGTTCATTGTTTACCCTAAGAAGGGTTTTAGACAGTTTTCCATCAAATTGTAATAAGTTTTAAAATATACCATAAAAATGCTTGAAACTTGATTCAAATGGTATTTGGTTCATTTTTATACCTTCAAAAAATGGGTACAGATCATTAAACCATCATATAATACCATGTATGTGACTGTTACAATCACAATCAAGCCAGAAATGTGGAACAATCAACATTTTAAATTGGATCTTCCTTTACAAAACAACTTCAAAACTGACCAACACCTATCATTCAACCATTACATTTTTTTAAAGCAATTCCAACCAACTACAAAAGAAAACCAACTAACATTAACTAGTCATCTTCCTAGTTTGTGCATTTTTCCATAATGAAAACTTTTACAAAGTTGCAATGTTGCTATGCAACTTTCGCGACTTTTGTATTTTGTTCACAAAACTTTGTAGAAACTCCCTAAATGACTTCTAATCATCCAATCATGTACAAATGAGGCCAAATAATCCTTGGAATAGTTTTAAACACACAAGCTCCATCATTTCACCCTTTGTTACAATTTTGACAACAATTGGAATATTTTCCCATATAGGCCTATGAGATAACATGGCACTACAATTATGTTTGAACCATTTAAAATGGTCCATAGGACCTTATTTCAACCTTATCATGACACCAAAACTTGAAATGACTGATAATAACCTTATGGAGGCATGGACTTGCTAGGTTTCTCCTACACCAAAGTATGAACATTAAGTAAACCTATATGTTTAATACAGAACCAACAAGGTATTTGTGCTTTTATACATAAGCTTATTGAATGACTACTTGTTTTCATATATATATATATATATATATATATATATATATATATATATATATATATATATATATATATA
>MU224943.1:1087558-1101722 GCA_018584345.1 Thuja plicata
CCACATGAGTGTCCTTTCACATGGAATTATGGAATTCATTTTTGAGGATAATTCATCCAATAATTAAATAACCTTTCAATTCCTTTTATGTATATTAGCTAAAGGGGGTGGAATTAATTTAATTAAAGGCACTTAGGACTTTAGGATTAAATCAATTAATCATAGCAATTTTTAGCTAATAAACCCTAAGAATTTAGGAATTAAATATAATGTCAGATTTATGTAAATTTGAGTTTTCTGCATTTGAAACTCAGAAAATTAAAGTCAATCAGGAGAAGAATTTTCCTAGTACAATAGGACTTCGAAGATGAGAAAATGCACCAAAATTGATTGGATTATAAGGTGCCAATTTTGGGGTGTTACACTTTTCCCCTCTTTGAATTGATGTGCAAGTAGTGCATTGATTCAAAGAACAGTCTGAAGTGAAGATGAAGATTTTGGAAGTCTGGGTTAGGTTGCCAAGACACTGATCAGATTAAGAAGCAGAATCATCTGAGAGAAGATCAAAATTGGGCTTAGATTTCCCCAATGTCCACTGATAGCTGATGAAGATCTAGGCCTATCTTCAGAATCAGGGTTAGATTTCCCCAATACAAAGGTTAGCCCTCTGAGATCTAGCTTAGATTGCCTAGATAACAGACCAAAGAGTTTTTGAGATTCATCTTCAGAATGAAGTGTAACTTTCAGGAATTAGGGTTAGATTGCCCCAATACCCAATGAGATTTCAAGAATCATCTCCAGAACGAAGCTTGATCCTTAAGGATCTGAGTTAGATTGCTCAGATACCTAGAAAGATAGATGACAAGATGCGAGACATCAAGATGCCCCTAGAGATTCAAGATCATGGAATATCCAATTTTGACCATAAGGTACGAAAGATTGAATATGCCCCAAGTGATGAGATTCCCCTAGCGATGGGGATTTTTTATTCAGATCAGACTGATTCGAGAATGATGCAAAAATATTTAATGATGCAATCATCCTGCCCCCTCGGGAGAGAAATCAAAAGATGACACATCTTTTTGATGAGAGTGAAAAATCACAGAGAACTAAGATCAAAGATCCAAAGATATCAAAGAGAAAGTAGAATCGATTTAGAACGATCAAGAGGTCCTATTGATTAGGTTTGACCATAGTTGACCAGAATTGACTACAGTTGACTTTGATGAAAAGATTGCAGAAACTGAGAAAATGATAACAAGAGATAATCCTGACAGGAAAGCAATATCAGAAAATTGACTGCACAAGCGTCTGATCGCGTTGGTCCCAAAATTTTAAAATGTGATTTTGAGCTGCATAGGAGTGTTAGATTTTGATTTCAATCACGAAAATGGATTCAGAACGGTCCATTTAGCCAAGGGCACAATTTTTGTGGAAAATAGAGCACTTTGAAAAATTAGGTCAAAGGCTATATAAGGCCTGGAGGGGTCATTTTCAAATCATTATTCACCTTTTGACTTTAGCGATGGTGAGGCCTCCAGCTGATATTGAGAGCATTCCCGTGCATTCACACCATTTTGAGTGCTCCTGACGACACAACTGACCACTAGAGTATGACGCACCTGTGAGTAATCATAACCTGATCCTCTATTTCAGAAAACAAATTTATCAATTTATGTCATTTATCATGTTTTAGGCCTTTTTTAAAAGTGTCACACCCAATCTCACGTGAGGAAACAGTTTCCTCACGCCGGCCTCAGTCACCTTTCACATGAGGAATCTGAATCCTTGTGCGGGTTAGGGGTTCCGCACGCAGGCTCCTCCCCGGAGCTCACGCGAAGAGCGTGCTTGCATCGTGCAAGATTTCTAAAATCTTGCGTGAGAACACATCCTGCCTCGCGCGAATCAAAAAACCTCGCGCGGGAAAAGAGTTTCCTCGCATGGGAAGCTGGCCAAAGTTCAAAAATTGTCATTTTCTTGCGTCACAAAGTCAGCCAGTTGCCATATCTTAAACTATGTGTAGGATAGGTCCATAGCTGCATTTGTTGTCTTTTCCTTTGAAAATCATCATGTTGAGGTACTAATCCAATTTTGTCACTTTCTTTGCAGGTTGACTTCCCAGATATCAGTTTTCGGTCTCATCATCCTGTTATGAGTGAGTTGTTGCATAGGTTGTCAGATGCTGACGGGGCCCACATTGATGACCTAGGATTGACTTACCTGTGTGATGCACCCGATATTCAAGTGAATCACAGATTACTTGGTGCCCTGGTTGAGCGTTTCCATTCAGAGACGAACACTTTTCACTTGTCATAGGGAGAGATGACAGTGACTCCAGAGGATGTATACCAGATTTTGAGAGTGCCTTTCCATGGAGTTCACGTGGAGTATGACACGTAGTCAAGAGCAAGTACAGTAGCTTTGAGAGCCATATTTCAGGATGATTTGGTGATGGGCCAGGCCATCTCCTGGGAGGAGTTGATACGTAGCTACGGTAGAGATTATCTTCTGGCAGTCATACTAGCACTATTTCTGAGTTGTTATCTAGTTTTTGATCATGGTCAGCATAGATTAGAGTGCAACTGGGGAGTTATGTTGCAAAAGATGTTGGTCACTCCTGTAGTTACTTTTGGATGGGGCGAGTGCATGCTCACGCAGATGTACCATGAGATGCATGAGATCGTGTATTGAGGTGCCTATACCATGGTAGCAAGAGTTGTGATATTACAGATTTGGGCCTTGGAGCACCTTCCCATATGCAGGCCGATATTCCATGATACATGGCAGCCTTTAGAGCCATATATTTATAGATATGCAGGACCGATCACCCAGCCTGCACTGGGTAAGACTGAGCAGTGGAGAGCACAAATCGATGACATGGCCGTAGTCATATGGTGACCTTGGGTAGCCACTGAGGTGTGGGATGATGCTCGCCATGAGTTATCATTTATGTTCTATTCACGTCCTCTGATAGGACATACTATTACCATTATTGAGCACTTTTTGCTCACACGCGTATTGCGCCAATTCAAGAGGCCGCAGGATGTGTCTCTAGAGTATTGCACCTATGCTGGATTCATCGATGAGATGAAGAAGGGCTGTTAGAGGCAGCTTGACAAGGGGCGCAGCATGATAGACACCTGAGTACCACCAGCTAGGTGGGATTATATGGCAACAGTGATGAATGTAGGTGTGACACCTGCATCAGAGATCACCTGTTAACTCATCCATTTCCTACATTTACATCTCTAGTTAGTCATATACCTCAGGTGGTATAACCACCACCGTAGTAGCAGGTGCCTCCATAGGTAGAGCAGGTTCCTCCACAGGTGCAGTATCCATAGTAGCCACCTCTATAGTAGCAGGAGAGAGTTGTACGGCCTAGGAAAGTTCAGACTGATATTCCTGTGAGACCCATGGGATTAGATGCAGGTGTTGGGCCCATTGGTAGTTAGGACAGAGCTGCCAAGCAGGGAGATGACATAGTTATGGTTGATGTTGTTCCGACTGATCCTCCAGCAAGTGGACAAGTAACACTTTTGTAGGAGGCACTCCGGAGGGTCAGAGAGAGAGCTCGACAGTCTCAGAGGGAGAGTGATGACCTCCATACGCAGGTGATCATTCGGGATACATGGATATCAAAGCGAGGCCAAGAGTTTCAAGAGCTATGAGAGTCACTGGATAGATCACAGTTAGTGACCAAATACGAGGCTGCCCAGGCTTCTTATTATTATGTTGCATATTCTATTGCGGTGCCTGAGGCAGTGGATCAGATTCAGCCCTTCTCAAAGTATGTTGATCCTCAGGCCGCTCCACCAAGACCACCTCCACCAAGTCCTCCTCCTCAGTAGCAGGGAATCCCTCCTCCTCCACCTCCACTGGGTCGTTAGATCTTGATATACATTATATCACCATTTTTACCTATTGTGCTCGAGTAGCACCCTTGTACATTTGGACCGATCGATATATATATATGTGAGCTCAATTTTTGGCATCATTGTACATGTTTATATATTTCTTTAGATGTGTATGTCTTATGAGATGATTTCCTATATGATTTAGATGTATGGATTAGAGATGTATGTAAATGGATGAATATGCAAATGTTTATGCACATGTTTATGGATATGTAAATGCAAATGAATCTATGGAAATGCACTTTTTGGAAATGGATGTAATGAAATGAATGCCATGATACTAATCATCTCATGTAGGATATCGCAATATACAACAGGTACTAACCAAAAGAATGTGCACGAAGATTGAGAGCGAGGACCGGACACTTGTGCAGTCGAGAAGAAACCATGATAAAAGATGAGGAACTTTGAAGAATGAGAAGATAAAGAAGAGAGCACCAAACTACCACGATACAAGCCTAAAATGTGAATGCAAGCCTACAATGAAAATGCAAGCCTAAGCTAAATGCAATCCTTGGACTTTGGTTGTTGGCCTCGTCATATTTATCATCATTGAGTGCCTTTGGATCATCGGAGTCAATACAATCCTTACTGGTGGCACTGCAACCATAAGAATATGAATATGACTTTCATCAGATAAAATGTAGGAAACGAACATAAGCACCAAGGCACAAAAGCCAAGGTGACCTGAACATTGTTTCTAGCTTGATATAGTAATAATTCACAAGTAAACAAACAAAGCAATAACATTCAAGGAGATAGTTTCGACCTCCCTTGGTGTATAAATAAACAAGATCGAGGGATGTGAGGCTTTTCCACCTTAATGCAAAAGCTCTTATCACACACACCCTATTTATTTGACGTTGCCAGATCATCAAAACCACACCAACAAGTAGTAGGAAAAAGAAAATATCAATGAAATTCAGAAGAACAAACAACATACAAAGAAAGAGTCAATCATATCTTAGCAAGTTTTGAGGTTTACGAGTGTGTATATGTTTAGGGTGTTGAAAAACACCATTGTGGTTGTGAGTGCAATGTGTTTGATCACTATCAAGAGATGTTTATGTCGTGATCTGAAGTGTGTTGAAAAAGACACATGTGTCCAAAGAGAGTGTTAAAAAGCACTATTTGATTAAGGTAGTGAGAAACACCAGTTTGTGCCAGTAGAGAGTTGTCCTTTTGACAAAATTACTAACTCAAGTGTAAACCAAAGAGTGATAAAAATGGGGAGCCATGCCCCCAAGTAACGAATGGATCAAAGCCAAAAAATCAGATAGCAAGATGATGAGAGAAGTCTCAGCAATGTAGCAATAGTAGGCAGACTTAGTGAGAACCACTGGTGACTGTCGCAAGAGATTCTCAAGCATAATGATTGATAATGAGATCTAGGCATCAGTAGGTAGATGCAGTGAGAACCACTAGTGACTGATGCAAAAGAGAGTCTCAAGAAGATACGAAGTGCTATGAAGCATCGGTAGGTAGACGCAGTGAGATACATTGGTGACCGATGCATGAGGAGAAAGACTCCAAAAGATAAGACAATGCCCCCTAGACTAGGAACATGCCCTTGAGTGTGACCAGTTTCAATCCATGTGAGGTCGAGTAAAATCTCAAAGATGACTAAGAGAAGAAGCATGAGCATTCTAAAGCAGGAAAGCGAACTAAAGCAGGAAAGTGGGAGATTTTTAGAATTTTTAGAGATTTTACAATTTTTTAGATTTTATAGAGATTTTGCAATTTTTAGATTTTATAGAGATTACTCGATCTCAACCAAGATCACATTGGTGTGCCCCCAATGTCTAGCAAGGTTTAGGACATTGCAGATGGATTAGAAAGCTAATGTATGAGATGAATAGGTAATGATGGATGAAGAGGGTGAATGCGGCCCTTAAGGACAGTATCTTCAAGATTACCCAAGCTAGGAAAAAAAGGAGCATATAGAAACGTAGGCTCATGGAGCGATGTTGGAGAGCATATAGGATAATGATCTGATGTCATGAAAAGCATGTGGTTGAAAAGAGTGGACATGTCAAGAGACTTTGGAGAAACAATTTTTCAATTTTGATCAAGACCAAGGGGTCAACTTTGGATAGGATATAGCTATAAAACGTAATTTAGGATAAGGGGTGATGGAGGTATAAGTGCATGTTTTTGGATTATGATAGGAATGTACAGAGATAGGAAGGATAGGCTTGGGATAAGCAAGATCACGATAGGGTAGCATGCATGAGAGAAAGTAAAAAGGATGATGGAAGGAATCATGAATGTCAGGATACATGATGCTCATGGATAAGCTCAACCTTATCAAGATCAACAGAAGGAACATGGACGTTCACAAGCTAGCCAGATGTAAGATGTGATGGGAGAAGATGACATAGAAGGAACTTGCCCCCAAGTGAAGAGTGCAAGTAGGAGGAATTACACATGATGCCTGTTTGCTAGGTTTTCATCATGGTACTTATCCAAGGCACCACACAAAGTGGTTTTCACCATAGGATGAATTGATTTATCTTTACTTTTTCTACCAAGGCGCCTATTTGCCAGGTTTTCACCAGGGCACTTTTTCATTTTTTTTTTTAATTTTTTTTTTTTTTTAAATTTATGTAGGAACCTTAAGCTTCTTGCTCTTTAGATAGTGCTCCTTCAAAGGATATGCTATGAGGGGCCAAGGCCGCTGAAAGTATGCTCAAAGATGTTGATAGGAAGATGAAATGGAGGATAAGGAAGATGAAGGCTAAGATTTTATGCAACGGATTGGACAAGAGGAAAAGAAGGAATGTAAGGACCCAATAGGGAAGTATAGTAGGTGACAAGATCAACATTGACACACTCTTCAAAGGGTAGTGGGTGAATGGAGGAAAAGTGGATGGAATAGCTTGAGACGTTGATGGATGAGAGGATATGGATCTTGGTACGTGAGGACCCAAGATGGAGTCAGAAGGTGGGAGATGTTTAGATGGAGATGAAGTGGAAGACTTTGGAATCTTGGATGCCAACTCTGATTATTCATTTTGGTGCAAGTCTTTTAAGAGAGACTTGGGAATCCACATAACTTTTGCTTTTATTTTTGTATCCAAGTCCTTGAGAAGAGACTTGGGAATCCATATAGCATTTGATTTTCTATTTGCATCAGATGATTTAGAGCGCAATTCTTTCATAATGGATTTAGGAACCCATATTTTCTTTGATTTGGTTCTTTTCTCAGTGGACCTTTGTGGTCTCCTGAATGTTTAATTCTTCTTTATATTCACATGTCAATTATATTGGACATAGTGATCTTCATATGTATGTGGATTCTTGTATTTCTGATTTCTTTGTTTGACATCCAAATTGCTTCTAGAAGACTTAGGAATTGTGGATGAATAGGGTCGATATGACAGGTTCATATGAAGGGATTGATAAGGAGCTTTCAAAGATGCATGTCTTTGTTGATCTTGATAGGAGATAGGATAAGTGGATGACAAGCTAGTATTGATAAGCATGGTAGATGGGGGGACATAAGGACCCAATATAGATGGAAGTTTTGATGGTCTAAGATTTGGGATATAAGGACCAAGGATAGATTTGGAGGATGGATAAGACTGATGCTTATGTTTGAATGGAGGGATATAAAGTGTGGAGGGGATATCAACATCTTTAGAGTGAGCTGCATGACCAAGGCTCTTCTGTTTTGAATTCACTTTTATTTCCATAGGTGCATGAGTAACTTTGATAGGAGAAGTTGAAGCTTCAGGGGATTTATTTTTCTGCAAGGGATTTGGAGGAACGATGTTTTCTTGAGGTGGATATGGAAGAGCATGACAAAGAGATAAAGGGATGCTCTGATCTTGACAAGGATCTTTAGACAATGTACAAAGGGTACCTTTCTCTTGATTTTCAATAGGTTCATTATAGATGGTAGAAAGGATATCTTGATCTCACTTGGGAGATGGAGGCTGTTCTTGGAAGCAATGGAAGGGGATGATAAAATTATCATGGGATTCTTAAGATATGTGACACTGGTCAACCATTGGATTAAGATGGAGGGTGTCTTGATCTTGATCATAACTGATATTTATTTTCTCACATTATGGATTCTCCTCTTGACATGAAGCCACTTCTAAGGATAAGGTAGGAGTTTTAATCTGCATATGGGATTCTTGACACACTGATGGACAATCATTGGGAATAGGCATGATAGGTGTTGAAGCACATGGAAGCTTGGGGTCTATGATCTTTGAAGCCTGAGAAGGACTTGCAGTCGTATGCAGGTTAGCTTAGAACTCTTTTAGAGGTAGTCCTTGAGGGTAGACATAGTCATCATTAGGTTTAGTTTTTGACAGAGAGGATGAATCTTTAGGAGATGGAGGAATGGTGGAAGAAGTAGACGTGAGATGGGAACCATTGCTAGAGATTAGTATCTTCACTAGGTGATTCATTAGGATTTTACATTTCGATTATGCCATCATCTATGAGATCTTGGATTTTATGTTTCAACTCCATGCAAGATAAAGTTTCATGCTTATTGTGTTGATGATATGCATAGTAGTTACTAAAGAAGCTAGATCCAATTAACGTGATTTTAGGCAATGTAATGAGGTAATTCTCAAAAAGTTCTTCCAATGCAGATTCATAAGATTGTCCCAAAGAAGTAAAGACCCTCTTTAAAGGATAATTAGACACTTCTTGACTTGTAATATCCTTCTTTTGCGGATAGGAAAGGATCTCATTTGATGTTGTCATGGCTTCCTCTTCTGGATCAAAGTTGGGATTATCATAAAATTATTCTTGATCAAAGTTGGGATTATCATAAAATTGTTGTTGATCAAAGTTGGGATTATCTTTAAATTGTTCTTGATCAAAGTTGGGATTATCATAAAATTTTTCTTGATCAAAGTTGGTATTATTATACCAAGATTTATCCATATTGGAAGAAAGTGGAGAGATATGAGAATCCTCAGATGGAGTATCCTTTTCCCCCTTTAATCGTTGGAGTTTAGATTCCAAAGTTTGAAATTGTTTCCATAAAGTTTCCCTAAGAATCTCATCTTTTCTTTAAGACATTGTAAGATTTTCTTGATGCGCTTGCTTAGAAGATTGAAAAGGAGGTATGATGAAACAATCGATTGACTGACAGGTGTTGAAGTGATATCTAAAGTGCTAATTAAGTCCAAGACCAAAGGACAAAGGAAATAATGTCCAACTAAGAGGGAGATAGCAATGACTCTGATCTTGAGTCAAGGTTAACTAACTTGTTCTCACAACCTAGAATAAGGACAACGCAGACAAAGACTGATAAGATCAAAACATATAATGGGTCACTTGGACTAGCACAACAAGGTTAGATTTTGAGACAACAACGAGTCAGACTGTCAACAGATTGCAATACAAGATAGACTAGTAACAATGTTGATGAGAACACAGATTTGTAAAAATTCAGATAGAACCTTCATAGTAGAATAGAAGTTTGGGCATAAAGTTGACTGATGTTTAGAGTTTGATAATAGATATAGAAACTTAGACAAGATTTTGACAATTAACACCTAGAAGTGTAGATTTAGAATTTTTGATCGTTTTGATGTTCGATTAGAATATTTGAGATATTTTTTTGTTTTGATGCTTCACCCACGCAAGACACATCAAGAAGAATGTTCGTAGTACCAGACCAGACACATCACAATCCTAGGATAGCCAGGGTAGTATCTGTTGAATCCCCACTTGAACTGAAGTTTATCTATGCTTACTCATAGAGGAAAACTTAGAAGCTTGGAGGCACAGGCTCCTCCTTACATGTGCACTCACTTCTCAGGCACACCAAGCTTCAAACCCCAAAGGGTCATTGTCTCTACTAAGAGCCGTAAAAGTGTGGGGCATCTTAGTCAGTCTCTAACCTTCTGCGCCAATAGATAGAGGGTTTTTTGGATACTATAACACAGTTTGTAGTAAGGGTATCCATTCAAGTGGTTATACTTGCAGCAAATTAGCTCTGTTATGGAGGCCTCCCAGCCTACAGAAGTTACATTCTATAGGTTTTAACGCACCACAAGGGTAGTGAGGGAGATCCTCTTCCTGATATAACGTAATCAACACCTATTCACTATGACATTAATCACAATGACATTTTTTATATACCGGTTTGGAAAGGCTTGACTTTAGCCTGTTACTGGTTGGGCAATCCACTCTCACTGGCTCTGTTAAAGCACTCGGGAGGTAGCCACACTAAAGGATTTGTATGGATTTCTCTTTCACCTAAGATCTGCGAAGGCAAGGGGAGAGGATACATCCATGCAATTCCTTGGGTTTACAAAACTAAAAGACACTTCAAGTAGAGTAAGAAAATGACAATAATGTTTCTGGATTTTTGATCATCCCAAAAGGGCGAGAGCATAGTTTTCTAACATTATTTTCATTGCTAAAACAACAAACAAATGTTCATTTTAAGAAGTCTTGCATGTGGGTTTCTATTTTAAGAAATTAAAAAAAAGATGCAAGCACAATATTTTACGCTCTATCGATCAAAAGCAACCTGCAAAACTAATTCATGAGTAGTTTATGTTTTAGTCTTCTTGTATAACATTCTGCAAACCACTGTTAGGCTGTATGCAAAATATAATCACATGAACATCAAAGCCAAAGATTAGTATGCATTATCAAAATCCAAAAATCAGATAATAGATCACATATTCAGAAAGTACACAGAAAATCATGGAGTTTCAAAAAAAAATAATGAAAAAGGTGATCGTATGAGCCCATACGAGGCTCAAGAACCTGCAAAAATGAGGATTAGCCAGGTATAGTCACCAAAAATAGTGATTTATAATAAATCTAGAAAGAAAAATCAAAAACTAATCCCACCACAGTGATCCTTGGAAAAATCTACCCAAAATATTAAAAAACTGCATTCAAAAAGGACTCAGAATGAGTGAGTTATGCGTGTTTGAAGTCGGAACTGTCATCCAGTCTTGCGCGAGGAATTACAAGGCTTTGCACAAGGAAATGCTAATCTCACATGATTAAATGCTAATCTCGTGCGGATATGTGAGAAATCTCGCATGAAATTTTACTGTAGATCTGTACGGCAAATGTTTGATTCCACAGATTCAATTTTTGGGCGAGTATAGGCATATTTGTAGTCATTTTTAACCAAAATGATGTTTCAGACGCAATGGTAGAGTCAGATTTGACTCAAAGTGAATGTAAAAAAAAATAATTGAAAGAAAATGTATAATATGAGGCCAGAAATTGAATATCCTACCCCACGGTGGTCGCCAAAATGTGTGTTCTTGAATGTGACCTCTAAATTAGGCACAAACTTAGCATAGTCCTTACTCAATCATTCAATTCTTAAAGACAAACATGAATTGTTCATCCTGTAAATTCAATTGAAGTGACTTGTTGCCTCCTAATCAATTGGGGACATCGAATTTACTCTCAGAACGAGAGCCAACAACCTGACCATTGCTAACATGGAGGATTTCTAAAGCATGAGAGAAGATGAAATTGCCATTAATCCATGAATGCACTATAATTAATCTATGAAATGAGATTGCTCTTAATCTAGAAATGAATTGCAATTAATCTATGGAATCAAATGCAACTATTCTAGAATTGAAATTGCAACTACTCTATGGAATGAAATTGCAATTAATCTAAGAAATGAAATACTCTTAATCTAGAATTCAAATGCCCTTAATCTAGAATTGAAATTGCATTTAAACTAGAAAGCTTGAGAGATAAAATTGAGATGTTAGATATGTAAATAAATTGCAAATAAGATAAACATATCTTTAATCCAAATTGAAATTAATCTAAATATGCAATTTAAACTCAAAAGCATGTAATAATCAATGCAAATTTCACTATAGATTTGATGCTCTCAAAATTTATCCCCTCTAATGAAGAAAAAGGGGTCCAATTTATAGAAAACCATGGAAAGAGGGTGAAGAGTTTATTGAAAAGAAACGATTGTCTCTTCATTCTCATTTGAGACAAAAATGCAAGAATTATTTAATTAAGAGGATGGATTATTGCCACATGAGTGTCCTTTCACGTGGAATTATGGAATTCCTTTTTGAGAATAATTCATCCAATAATTAAATAACCTTTCAATTCCTTTTATGTATATTAGCTAAAGGGGGTGGAATTAATTTAATTAAAGGCACTTAGGGCTTTAGGATTAAATCAATTAATCATAGGGATTTTTAGCTAATAAATCCTGATAATTTAGGAATTAAATATAATGTCAGATTTATGCAAATTTGGGTTTTCTACATTTGAAACTCAGTCAATGAAAGTCAATCAGGAGAAGAATTTTCCTAGTACAATAGGACTTCGAAGATGAGAAAATGCACCAAAATTGATTGGATTATAAGGTGTCAATTTTGGGGTGTTACACCTACCCATATAGGAACTACTAGTTCTCACTAACCATATGAGACATTCTCAAGGATCACATATCCTAAGTTCAAAACACTAGGTTCGAAAAAGACAATCAGATCAATAAAACATAATAAGACACATGTACTGAAAAATTCACACAAGACACCATGCAGGTTCATATCCCAAAATCCCAACAAACACCTGACATGATAAGGATTACAATAGAAAGGACACGCACATCATGGCATAAAAGTACATCTCATAACGAGCTAAACAAAATGCATTGATAACATGACGATAAACAAATTTATAACCCTAGTTATGCAAATTCATTTATCCTATACAATTACTAATAGATTATAATTAAATCTTCAAAAACATGCCAATATAGCTCCTATATAGGTTAATTTATGACACTTGACATACATAAATTAACCTAACAAATAATTACTAAAAAAAACCATACTATAATTATATTTAAATATAAAAACACAATGTAATATCGAAAATATACTAGTATTAACTTCGATATTGATACTACTATTTTCATTTAAACAAATCACATATACTAAACACTTCATGAAAGAAAATCAATCCATTAATAATATTATTATTATTATTCATAAATAATTAATCTTTCAACAATTTCTTCTCTCTTAAAAACAAATTTAAAGCATTAAACATATATATAAGTAAATAAACTTTAATAACTAATATTTACTTAACAGCTAAATCTCATTAAATATATATATATAAGAATACATTTAATTAAAATAAAATAATTTAAAATTAAACTAAATATGAATTAACTAAACTTAACTAAGTTTAAATTAATTAAAAATTTAATTAAACTAACAAACAAACTAAACCAAAAAAAATAAAATAATAAATAATAATAATAAAGGTTAAACAGGGGGGGACCGGGTGGTGGGACCCATGGCCTCCACTTTCCCCCGCGGTCCTTCACTCCATGGCCCACGGCCGGCATTGGGTACCGCAGGTGGTCCCACGGCCCACTATCATAGACAGTGGAGCCCGTGGTACCCTGCGGCCCACTGTCATAGACAGTGGAGCCAGCGGCGTAGCCCACAGTGGTGGGGGTTTGGTGGCCCCCGCCACAACTCCAATTTGTTTGTTTTTTTTTTTTAAACAATTTTATTTTTTAATATATATAATAAACTCTTTATTTATTATAATATTATTATTATTATCTTTTTTTTTTTTTCCTCTGGTGTAAAATAATTTTAATTCTGTATTTTTTTTTATAAAAAAAAAAATAACAACTAACCCTTATTTTTTAATTAATTTTCCTTTCAATAATAATTATTTTAAAGGAAATTCCTTCATTCCAAGGATACATTTAAAACTATATTTGCAATAATATAGGTTTTTTTTTAAAAAAAATTACTGAATAACCAAGGAGGGATTCTTTTTCCTCCTATATGCAAATTGATGAAAACAAGAGGATTTTCTAATTTAATATTTAATATTATCAAGAAAGGTTTCCTTGTTTCATAAACATGCAAATTAACTCTTTTTAATTGTTTTCTTGCAGATCTGATCCCAGTTTCAACATGCATTTGATGAAGACAAATTTTCTACAGTTCAAGGTGAGCTAAACACAGATCTGAGGGTTTCAAGCTAATTTTCCTACATTAACCAAAATTCTCATTCAAAGAGGAATTTTCCCTGAAAATGAAACCCTAAGGGTAATACCAAACATAAATCTTTCATATGAAAACCCTTATACCCAATTGGCATTCAACACCCAAAAATGAAACCCTCATGCTCATAATCATAAATCTGACATGCAAATATGAAAGAAAAACACAAATAGATCCAAGAACACATTTTTCATCATTTTAATTAATGGAATCACCAAATACACAAACAGAGAAGATCAAGCAAAGGATCCTAGTTTTCAGATGCATAGAAGACAGGGATCT
>MU224943.1:1103709-1145137 GCA_018584345.1 Thuja plicata
CCATTCACTTGGTCTTCTTGTTAAATCTTCTTCATCAATCAATAGATATGGTACTCAAATAGATAATAATAGTCTCACTAGTTAAGGTTTGACATCAATGACAAAATAACAATTGCTTGCATTGTCATTTTCCAATAGAAGCTTCATTTTGCGTGGAGTTGAAACATAAAGTCTGAGATCTCATTGGTGATGGCATAATTGAAGTAGAAAATTCTAATGATTCATTTAATCAAGAACAAGATACTAATCTCAAGCATGATCAAAGTCATAAATATATGTATAGAAATGGCCCACATGTCATCTCTAATTCTTTCACCATTCCTCCATCTCAAAAAGCTTCACAAAAAGCCACACCATTTTCATCAAAAAATAAAATGAATGAGGATATTTTCCATGCTGACTATGTCTAGCCTCAAGGGCTACTGCTAAAAGAAATCCCATCTAATTTTCATCTTTGTGCAAGTCTATTCCATGCTTCCAACATCATAGATGCTAATATTTCATGTGCTTCAATGCCAATCATGCCTATTCCAAACGATCATCCATCAGCCCTTCAAGAATACCTCATACAGATTGACACTCCTACTTCATCCTTAAAAGTGGCTTCATGTCAAGAGGATGATCCAATGTACAAAGAAACAAGTCTTACTAATGATAAAGATCAAGATATTATCCAATCCCCTCCAACATTTGACAAAGGTCCCATATCCCTAGAGTTTCAAGATGATCCAATCATGTCCTTTCATTTCTTCCATGAAGATATCTCTCCACCTCAAGAGCTACATAGCACTCCATATCCTAAGAAATATCAATATATTCCTTCTACTTCTAATCATCCTATTGAAAATCAAGTTAAAAGTAATCATCCTTCATTATCAAAAGATCATTGTCAAGATCAAAATATCCCATCATCTCCTTGTCATATTCTTCCATATCCACCTCAAGAAACCACTATTCCTTCAAATCCATTGCATGACAATAAATCCCCTCAATCTTCAATAATTCCTATCAAATTTGCTCCTATTAAAGCTACTAATGAGCCTATGGGTATAAATATGACCCTTAATGATGAGAGACTTGGTTATGCAACTCACTCTAAAGATGTTGATATCCATTTCACACCTTATCTTCCTCCATTTAAACACAAGCATCTACCTTCACCATCATCCAAATCTATTATTGGTCCCTATATCCCACAACCAAAACCTTTAAACCTTATATCTATATTGGGTTCTTATGTCCCTCCATCCACTATGCCTATTACTCCTATCTTTTCATCCACTTACCCTATCTCCTATCAAGATCTACAAAGACATGCATCCTTGAACCCTCCATATCAACCCATCTACATGAACCAAACATATCAGACTTAGTCATCCACAATTCCCAAGTCTTTTGGAAGTGATTTGGATGTCAAAAAAAGAAAGCAGAAATCCAAGTATCCACTTACATATGAAGATCACTATATCCAGTCTAATCAAAAAATGAATACAAAGAAAAAAGAGATACTCAAGAGACCACAAAGGTCCAACAAGAAAAGAAGAAAATTGAAGAAAATGAGGGTTCCAAAATCCCTCCTTGAAGAAGTGCATGTTACAGTATCCAAAAGAAAATTAAAATCAAAAGCTATGTGGATTCCCAAGTCATTCTTAAAAGACTTGAACACAAAGGAAAAATTGGAGTTGGCATCTAAGCTCCCAAAGGCTTCCACTCCATCTCCTTCAAAAAACTTTCCATCTTCCAAATCTATTTTGGGTCCTCATATCCAAAAATCCATCACTTTGAATACTTCACCATCTTCTTTGAATCTCCATCCATCTTGGGTCCTTGTGTACCAAGATCCATATCAATTCCTACATCTAAGCCTCAAGCTATTTCACTCACTTTTCCTCTATGATTCCACCATCCTTTCAAGATGTGTGTCGTTATTGATCTTGTCACCCTATCCATCTACCCCTATGTAAAACTTTCAATACCCTATCCACTATCCACTAGAAAAAGTGCCTTGGTGAAAACCTGGTAAACAGGTGCCTTGGTAGCAAAAGAAAAGAGAAATACATTCATCCTATGGTGAAAACCACTTATTGTGGCACCTTGGGAAAATACCATGATGAAAATATAGAAAACATACATCATGTCTATGTTCTTTCTCTTGTGCTCTCTCTTAGAGGCATGTTCTATCCATGCTACCTCATCCATCATATTATCCTTCAAGTAGCTACCCTATCATGATCTTGCTTGTCCCAAGCCAATACTCACTATTCATAAACATCCTTGCACAAATCCCAAAACATTCACCTATACCTCCATCATCCCTTATCCTGATCATGTTATCCTATCAATATCCTCTCTGAATTTACCCCTTGTTCTTGATGAAAAGAAAGAACAAAAAATGCAACATAGGTTCTTAGAAATCTCTTAACATTTCCACTCTTTTGGACTACATGATTTTCATGAATTCATGTCATTATCTTATATGTCATTCGGCACCACTTCATGATCCTACATTGATATATTCTTTTTCCCTAGCTTAGGTAATCTTGAGGGACTGTCCTCGAAGGTCACATTTCCTCGCCTCATCCTTCATTGCATATCCACTTCTGATCCATCAGTTTTCTCATCCATCATTCATGCCCTATACCTTGCTAGAAATTGGGGGAAAACTAATGTGATCATACTTGAAATTTGTAATCTTTAAAACCCAAAGATTTTTAAATCTCTAAAAATCCAAAAAAATCTTAAAATCTTTAAAAACCCAAACAAATGGTGAAAATCTCAAAATCCAAAAATCATCAAATCTATCATCTGCATCGCTTGGATATCTTGCTTGCATTTTCATGTATCCTCATTGTTGGTACATATCTTGTATATCCTTTGCATCATTGTGTGTCTCAGTCAGTTTTATATCCTATCATCATAGCTTAGAGCTAGTCCATATCTCATCCTTAGGACAGTCCTATTTAGCTGGGGGAAATTTCCTACTCGTTAATTGAACCATTTTCCTAAGTGGATTCAGTCACATTACCTATCAAATATTAGGTGTTCTACTGCTACACAACACTAGTGTTTCTCAACACTGACGAGCTTAAATGAAAAACATTTTTTCAACACTCATCAAAAAAATAATGATCACAAAATAGAAACAATCACAAACAATCAAATATTGGTGTTTCTGAACAGTACCTATCATGGATAGCATGGTTATAATTTTACTTATCATGTCTTCCAAGTGACACTATGATGTCTTTGTACTAGAGAAACAAGGACAGGGGGCATGATATTTTCTTTGTATGCTGTCTATTATCATTAATTAATGATTGTCATGTTTTTTCAGGAATCCTGGAAGTCACTGGACTAGAAGACCAAAGAAGGAATATGACATTTTCTTTGGTTGTTTCTTGTGATTTAATTCATAATAGTGTGAAAATATTTCTTAGGACATCATCACCAAAGAATGATTGAGGACATTTTCATATGAAAAGGATTAATTCTTGTTTGCTAATCTGTGAAAGAAGTATTCATATCATCATGGTTTCTTGATTACTGGTGGTAGTTGTACTTTCTTGAAACTAACACCTAACAACTAATAGCTCTATGATTAAATTAAGCACAATATAAAGACATTGATGGAAGATTTCATCTTATTCTAGGAGCATTCTTTTCATTCTTGCATTCATCTACCTTGATCAAAATCACCTAACAGAGGGAAATCTATCTTCAACATGGTTGAGTATCACATCTAAGATCCTTGAATCTATCATCATGGTTGATCATTATTGGCAGCTCAATCAAAATGGATTCTAAATCAATCATCTTCATCATTAACATCAATCCAATCTTTTGAATCAATTTAACATTTTCTCAAATAATCAATCCAACATCATTCAGTTTTATTCTATCAAATTTTGATCTTGCTCCCAAGGGGCATCATCATAATCAGCATATCCTTGCATCTAAATCATCAAAAAAATTTGTTATCAAATCTGATAACACATCAAACCAATCATCAAATCATTCAATCAACAAATTCAAATCTTCTTCATCAATCAGGTTATCAAGTGAATCAGTTTTTCATTAGTTGGGGCATCAACTTCATCAAACATCATATCAAGTTGATGGTCTTGAATCATCAAATCAATCAATCTGGGAACGAATAATTTCATCAGGATCCATATCAAATTGCTCAACCTTATCAGTATTCATGTTTCAAATATCACTAGAGGCTTATGAATTTTATCAAACCACATCAAATTGATAGTCTCTTCATTATAATAACAGGAGATAATTGACTTCATTAGGACCCATATCAAGTTAGTTATCTCGATCAAACTTTTGACAGAAATTAGTCATCGCTTCACATAAAACTAGTTATCTAGTCAAACTCTCAGAACCATTTCTTGTCAGATATCAGTTTCATCACTTCACATCAAACTAAGTATTTGTTCAATTTTTTGGAATCTATCTGATGGTAATCAATTTCATCACTTCACATCAAATTGGTTATGCATTATCATCCTCAGTAATCAGACAGGTAATCAATTTCATCGCTTCACATCAAATTGGTTATTCTAATCTCAATCTATCATCAAACATTAGACAAGTTTTGATCAATTTCATCGCATCATATCAAATTGTGATAATCCTAAACGATAATATATATTTTCATTAGTATACAAAAGAAATGGTTTTAGAACCGTCGGTAACATGATCACCGAAAGATAGGTTTATAGTGTAACCTAACAAAAAAATTGACAAAGGTCACCAAAACTGCTAAGTGCACTATCACCGATAGACAGTTTACTGAGAAAACTGACAACACAATCCAAAGAGTAACCTGACAAATAGATTATAAGAGAAAACCAATGACTCATTCTACAAAGCAACCCGAGAAGTAGAATTTCTACAGAGACATCACTGAGGAAAGACTACAAAGCAACTCGAGCACCAGTCTACCGAGAGACAACTTTTATTCTGAGAAATGTGGATCTGAGTTACATGTTAGATAAAACACTTAAGTTTTATAATTATCTTTAAATCTTATCTTTAAAACCATTTCTTGAGGGAAAATTAAAGCATATAAAAAAATTTTAAGCAGTCTAACTAATTAAAAACATGCAAACTAGGAGATCAAGGTCAAGTTGTAAACCTTTGATCATAGAGTTTTCATTGTAAAGTGTGAAACTAAAATAGGTCAAATACATTGTAGAAATAGATGTAGAAATCAATTAGACATTGATGATTGTAGCCACAACAGACATCTATGGATCAAACAGAGAGTTTTATGCAGAAGGACAACAAAAGATGAAATCAGTTATGAAGAACAAGATTCAAGGCTACCGAGAAGAATAAAGGTATTAATCAATGACTATAGGTGATACACATACATTGTGAACTTGAAGGATCTATATTCAGTAATTCAAGATTGCACACCATCAAGTCAATAAGTATTTTTAACTGCATTCTAACAAGTGTAGCAAACAGAAGAAATTATTTAAGGAGGTGGATTCAACAATCCTTATGTAAATCTCTTAACTGAGTGCACACTTAACAGTGTTGCTAAATATCTCAACCAAGTAGACCTAACTAGTCTAAAATGTTACTCCTAATAGGGTAAGATCATTATAAGTGATCAAACTTGTAGCCTTAACTGGCACCTTCCATTCTACAAATAGTGAAGCTTTGTGGGTTTCATCCCCACCACACTTTTTACCTTCTAACAAGGGTTTTTTGCATTACCAATTCTTGTGTCATGTGTACTTACATTTCATGATTTTTTTAGATTGAGGTTAAAACATTTTTTGAAGGGAACCATAAGCCTTTACAATAGGAGAAAATATAGGTAGATTAATAGCACATCAAAAAGGAACAGCTGGGGGAAAAAGGAGACATTAGAAACCCCTCAGCACAATCAACCAACAAAAAATAGAAAAAAAGACAAAAAAAACACATGAAAGCAAGAAACACCTCAGCTAAGCCATTTTTTCCATAAACTCCATTGTGTCTACCATCAACAAAACATATTGATGGATGGCATCCCTGAGATCCTTGATTTCTTTGGTGTTGAAAAATTTCTTCTTTTTAGGACTTGCCCTAGTGCGAGAGTCAAGGCCAACAGAGCTGGGGTCTTTAGCAGCATCATCATCAATGACAATGGGAGTAGGGTTATGTTCTAGCATAGAGAGTAGAGCCCTCAAGTTATTGTTGCTCACCTTCATGCCCTCAAATTTATTCTTCATAATTCTGCTAAGGGTGTCTTTGATGCTCTGGATATGGCTGGAGGTAGTCGGCAAGAGGAAATTGACCACTACATTTATCTTTAGTTCAAGCTTCTCCGTTATCCTTTTATCATCATCTTCAACCTGGGTATCAGCTTCATTCCTACCAGTATGCATGGGCTTGGTGAGCAGCAGAGAAATTTTGTTCACTCTGTCCTTGAGCTCAGAGTATTTTATACTGATGTCTTTGATTTCTTCAAACAGCCAGGAATTCATCTGAATATCCATCTCATCATTCTTTTTGACCACCTACATAAACCTTATGTTATCTTGGCTCCTCTCAGTCACATTCTCCTAGCTACCCCCAGAATCCACCTTTCCTTTGAGCTTCTTGCCTTTGCCCTCTTCCTTATTCTCTTAGGACTTCAATGTCTCTATGAATGTTTACATGCAATTAAGTTTATGATTTGATATTACATGCATAAAATAGAAAAGCATCAATGGTTGGTAATGCAAGAACAGAGTACTAATAGTTAATTGATAAAAAAATTTAAGGGTACTGATTCACCCCTTCTCTCTCAGTACACACCATTCCATTATTCCAACAATTGTTATCAGAGCTAGATCTGTTATTTTGAAAAGTTTAAATCACTTGAGAGAAAAGATCATACAATGGAAAGGTATAAGCTAGACAAGAATATTGAGAATTAGAATTTGCAGATACAGATCTTCTATGATCAATACAAAGAAGCGAGAATCAATATGAGAGAGCTACTGGATGAAAGAAAAGTTATCACATCTCGCTGCAATAAAATTACTATCATGAAGAAGAGATACCTGATTTATTTGAGTCATCAGGATCTACATCTAGCAATACATCATATACATCAGAAGGAAGCATTACAATTCTCAATGAAATCTATCAACATCTGACAGAACAAGTAAAGATACTACAAATCGGTCAAGGGACACAGATGGTAAGGATGATTGATGTTATGAATAATGTTAGAAAAGATGAGAAATAAATAAAATTATCTATTGATGATAGGAAGAAGATCACTAAAAAAGCTACAAGAAAGAGAGATAGAGATACAAATAATTATTGAACATCATCATGAGATCACCAATCAAATAGTTCTTATGAGTCATGAGGAAAAATGAGTAAACATAAAACTCAATGGGAAATTGGAAGCCATTGGTGAGATAAGAGAAGAAAATGAGAGACTAAAGCATGAAGTAAGGATTTAGAAACAACACAATGATATGATCAAGAAAGCTAAAGAGAGTACCAAAATAACGGATGATTTTCTGAATGGACAAAGAAGAGTCAACAACAATATCGGTCTAGGGTATACCAAGTATGGAGAATCATCAAATCAATCTGATCAAAAGGATGTCTACAAAAATCCAAGACCAAGGAAGCAGTCATGCAATCACTATGGAAAACCAGGCCACACATCAAATGTTTGCAGGAGCAAAGCTAAAGGTATTCCTAAATCCACATCTACATTCATAGGAAATTGTTATAACTGTAACAAGCATGGACATAAAGCATATGAATGTAAATCTAAGGTGAAACAACCAAAGAAGGAATCCTACATGGAAAAATATTGTCCTACCTACAAAATGCATGGGCACACATCCCTTGAATGTAGGAAGAAGAGAAGGAAAGCATGGAAGCCAAAAGAACAAGATAATTCTTATCAACCGAGAAGAGTCGGTAACTCATATTTTTGGGATTACAACACATGGGAAAATTTCACAACATGTGGTAGATATGGTCACATAGCTACAAAATGCATGAGGAAATGGATAAGAAGGTCTAGAAGCTAGACTAGCCCCAGAATGGAATGCTTGCACTATCATAGGGTCGGTCATCTAAGCAAGGACTGCAGAGACTGAGTGACAGAGACAAGCACTTTTACTAATGGAAATACCATTGAAAACATAGGAAGATGAGAAAAAAATGTGGAGGAAAGCTACAAACACTGATGATGCTAGACCAAGAAATAAAATTGGTGACACCCTATCCAATGGATCTGGAGATATCACCACACCCACCTAAGAAGAACAAGTAAGTATGGAACTGCACTATACAAAGCTATATTTTAGATTAGTTCCAATATACATTAATAATATGCCAAACTAGCATGAATAAAGATGCACTGTGGTATTACTTGTTATGAATTTTTGAATCCAATCTCATTGGTCAATACACAATGATAATCCTTGGTATACATATAAAAGCTAAGTTGTTAATATAAATTGAGCATCATCGGTAATCATGTAAAAAGACAATGAAGTCTTCGCTACATACCGAGCATTGTCGGTGAACATATGAAAAGTGAAACCAAGTTGACACTTACCCAAAGAAGTGTATTCTCACCAAGAATGAAGTTGGTATGTTCCCTGAGAAACTCCATCTTTGACCACCGAGAAGTAGGGAAAGTATTTAATGCACCATTTAGGGCATCATCTATAAAAAGTGCAATGGAAAGCTCATTCTTTCACAAAGTAATTGAAAGCAAAGAGCAGAGTGAAGAGTAGAGCATGGAGAAAATAAGAACAACTAGATTGCATAGTGACTCATGAACACATTCACAGCTACCCCTACAAATTCACAAACAGCTACAACAGATCAAGTGAGTAACTAAAGACTCACCAAGCTCATTGTTTGTTTACGGGAAAAGCCCTAATTTCACATAAACATGGCAACTACATCGTGTATTTCCAAGATTAAGAATGCAAAGGATAATAAGGTTAATATGATCAATAAATCTACATGTAAAGAGCCTAAGTACAAATTTTTTCCTGAGGTTGCTTCACAACCCGATGGCACTGGAGTGCTCTCAAGAATACCACCTAGGGTTTTACTAGTCGAGGATGTCCGAGATTATATCCACTGTTAGGTTGCAGAGATCGGAGAACTCAAGGTTGAAGAAGATTACAAGAAGCTTTGCACAGATGGAAACATCAAGGATGAACATAAACACATTGAGGTAAAAGGGTTGAAAAATTCCCTAATGTTCCCCAAGGAATTTAAGACTGAGTGGATCCGAATAGTTCTTAGCTGTGTACATGACTGAAAGATGTGGCTGGATGAGCCAAAACTAATCACCAAGGATGTAATAAACATAGTAACCGGTTATCCAATGACCAACAAGGTCAAGCACTCAAACATCCTCCTCGCCCCGACATAGAAAAGATAACAGGTGCAGTATAGGATGACAAAGGTTTAAAGGTAAACTTCATCACCAATCCAGAACTGATGTTTGGTGCATGTGTACTGGGATACAAGATATTCCAAGCCATCTGGTTAAACAAAATAGCATGTAGAGTAGTTGACACCGCCCATAAGATTGTGAAGAAGGGTCTTCACCTGGATCTATCTAATCTTCTACTAAAGAAACTAGAGGAGAACATGAGTACCATTAGATCAGAAAAATCTAATTCATGTAAGTTCAGTTCACTCCTCATGGTATATTCTTCTACTTTCAAGACTTTTTCCCATCTATCGAAAATGTCAATTGGGACACTACCCGACCAATGACAATACAAATTAGTGAATTTATCAAGTCACTAGGGGACAACTTTACATTAGTTATGGATGCATATTTCACTAGATTCAAAGATAGAATGCAGAAAAAGATGAGGATACCTGAACAACTAGTGGAAAAGTATAAGGATGATATATGTTTCATAGTGGATACCGACACCACCTTGAGCAAACCAGTTGTACCGAGGACAGCATGGTTAGCACCACTTGATTATGAAATCAACATTGATCAGGCCACAAATGCTATTGAAGCATTATTAAATAAACCACTGGACAAATCATTACCAAGATTTGGAACTTATGAAGAAGCTAAGGCCAGAATAAATATAGGCTTAGTTGTAAAGAAGATAGACTGAAAGAAGAACAAGATCATCAAAACACTTGAGAAGAAACTTTTGGTAGATGATAAAGATTTGGAGCAAGAGGTCATCGAGGGATAGTCACCCTTTGGTGAAGGTGAACAATTGAGTGACTCTGAGTCCATAGAATCTGATGTACCACCACCAAATAAAATAATGGACTATTGCAGCATCAAGAATAATGAGTCAAACTACCAAAGATGTAGACTCCTCAACAGTGAAGAAAGGTACAATCAAGACCTATAAGAGAAATCCTCAAACTAGGAAACAGACATCGAGGCAAAGATGAAAATATATCTGGGGTAAAGAGGAAAAAGATGACATGACAGAAGATGAGATTGAACAAGCACTCCAACCTACAAAGAATAAAGTTCCTAAGACAATTGATGAGATTTCTACATCAATAGTCAAGACAGGTAGCATATCAAATGCTAAGATAAGGCAATGTCTAACCTTATCTACCAAGGATAAAAAAAATATTGAAGAAGCCATCATCCAGGAAATGATTGCATTCAAGTATGTACCTATATTGTTTAATAAGATGATGTCACAAGAACTTTATGACAACATATCAGCAAGGTGGACATATGCTCTGAAAACTAAAAAATAGATAAGGGAAAGATCCCTAGTTACTATTATGCCACCTGAATCAAAGATGGAAGAAATTGATGAAATTATGAAGAAGCATTCAAAGAAATTCTCAGAAAAATTGAGAGCCTACAAATTATTACAGGGCAGCTTAATAGAGCTTGACAAAGAAAGTGATTAAAGATGGAATGAAATATTTAATCCACCTAAGGGGGATTCATGCCCCGAGCAGCTATTAGCTCTTACAGAGACTCCTCATAATGAAGAGAAACATGCTACACCAAGACCAAAGCACATCATCATAAATGACACTGAGGATATCAATCCAGTTGATCTGAAGAATAGGCAAGCAAGGCCATGGATGACATACCATAAATCTTACAATCATTAAGGGATACTGCAGATGAAAAAATCAAAGATATAACTATAATTGATATCACTGGAGGTGATCCTATAGATGAAGTAAAGAATAATCAAGATATACATGTGACTACCAATCAAGGAGAAGAAAAGGAAAAGGATACATAGGATAATGCACAGGTCAATATACCAAGTCAATTTCCTTTATTGATACAAGTCATCAACATCATCTCAGAAGAAAAGGAGAAGACACTTGACAATGATGCAAGCATACCCGATGACAAGGGTGATGGGGAGAAGAAATGAACAAATGATGAATAGAAAGATACAAGAGAATAAAAACAAACTCATGCCAAGGTTACCGAGGAAGAGAAAGCTGAAAAAAAAGATAAGGTTGATGTAGAGATGTCTACAACCAACTGACGGGTGAATAACGAGTAGTAGGATAAAGGCATAACACCTCCAAATCCTTCACTAAAGAAGAAGAAGAAGAATAATTTATAACCTTAGTTTAGAACTTATGCACCATAGATCAATTCACTAAGGAGCATAGTAAAAATATTGCTAAGATAGATGCATATCTTAATGCTAGTGCACAAGGTCTCACAACCAATGACAATGCATTCAAGTCACATTATGAGAATCTTGTAGAATCTAAATGGTTGAGACTAGAGATTCAAGAAGGAGAACCCAAACTCTGAGATGATGTAACCGGGCTCCAAGCTCTACTCCTACCAAATCTCACATTACTTCAACAACACATGACTTTGGGAAAAACACTAATTGCCACCCCAGAGATGTCTGTCACCGATAGTATCTATGACATGCACGCCAGGATAACATTGGAACACATGGCCCTGGAACACCTCAAGGAGAAATGGGAGAAGATGATGGAAGACATAAAGAAATCCCATTCCCACATTTTTGACAAATTGTATGTATAACACCTTTGTCATTATTTCAAAAAAGGGGGAAATTATATGATAAAGGGGGAAATTATATGATAAAGGGGGAAATAATATGAAAAGGGAAATGATAAGGTGAAAGGGGGAAATGATTGAAGAGGATATATATGTATAAAGGAAAATTTAACATGTACATATACTATATCAAGGCATGCACATAGGGGGAGTCATATTGACAAGGTAAAAAATTTTGGTGTACATACTGAACATTCCAATTTTGCACATATCATTTTTTGATACTAATGCCAATGAGGGAGATTGATAATCCTAAAGGATAATATATTTTTTCATTAGTATACAAAATAAAAAAAATTAGAACCATCTGTAACATGATCACCAAAAGATAGGTTTATAGTGCAACCTAACACAACAGTTTACAGAGGTCACCGAAACTGTTAAGTGCACTATCACCGACAGACAATTTACTGAGAAAATTGACAACATAATTCAAAGAGTAACTTGACAGACATATTCTAAGAGAAAATTGATGACTCAATCTACAAAGAAAACTGAGAAGCATAATGTCTACAGAGACATCACCAAGGAAAGACTATAGAGCAACCCGAGCACCAGTCTACCAAGAGACAACTTTTATTTCAAGAAATGTGGATCTGAGTTACACTTAAGTTTTATAATTAGCTTTAAAGCTTATCTTTAAAACCATTTCTTGAGGGACAAGTAAAGAATATGTAATTGTTTTAATCATTCTAACTAATTGAAAACATGCAAACTAGGAGATCAAGGTCAAGTTGTAAACCTTTGGTCATAGATTTTTCATTGTAAAGCGTGAAACTAAAATAGGTCAAATACATTGTATAAATAGATGTAGAAATCAATCAGACATTGATGATTGTAGCCGCAACAGACATCTATGGATCAAACAGAGAGATTTATGTAGAAGGAAAGCAAATGATGAAATCATTTATGAAGAACAAGATCCAAGGCTACCGAGCTGAACATAGGTATTAATCAATCACTATACGTGATACACATACATTGTGAACTTAAAGTATCTGTATTCAGCAATTCAGGATTGCACACCATCAGGTCAATAAGTATTTTTGACTGCATTCTAAAAAGTGTTGCAAATAGAATAAATCCTTTAAGGATTGGATTTTATAATCCTTATGTAAATCTCTTAACCGAGTGCACACTTAACAGTGTTGCTAAATCTCTTAACCGAGTATACCTAACAAATCTAAAATTTCACTCCTAACAGGGTAAGATCATCAGAAGTGATCAAACTTGTAGCCTTAACCAGCACCTTCCATTCTGTAGATAGTGAAGCTTTGCGGCTTTCATCCCCACCATAGTTTTTACCTTCTAACAGGGGTTTTCTGCGTTACCAATTCTTGTGTCATGTGTACTTACATTTCATGAATGTTTCTATGAATGTTTACATGCAATTAAGTTTGTGATTTTCTATTACATGCATAAGATAGAAAAGAATCAATGGTCGGTAATGCAAGAACAGAGTACTAATGGTTAATTGATAAAATGTTTTAAGGGTACTGATTCACCCCTCCCCTCTTAGTACACAACATTCCATTATTCCAAAAAAATTGATCATCTAGTCTTCATATCAATTTTATAAATCTATCTGGTTCTCAATCATTCTAAAGTCTCCAGTATCTCAAATGGTTTTCATTTGATAAAGTTGAGAATCAATTTCTATCCAGGAATAGTTTCATCAGGATTCATATCAAACTATTTGATCAAGCAGAATCTTATCAACATCTTATGTTTTGTGAATCAATGCATTGATCGCACATCGATTCAAAGAGGGGAAAATGTAATCACCTAAAATTGGTCTGGTCAAACTAGAGACCTAAATCTAAAATAAATTGCCCTAGGTCCTCATCAAGACATCGGAATCAGTCATAATTGTGTAATAGAATTAGATCGATTTAATTACATAATTCATCAATAATCAAATATCAATGATCATTCAACAAGGATAATTCATTGATTAATACTCTTAGTCATTTAATAAAATAAAAATAAAAAATCACATGGCTAGAGTATTAATCAAATTGAATTAATTAATTACAAAATTTATATTCCTCAAAGTGGCATCAGAGTCAACTCATCAACCAATGGGATTCAATCACATGGATCACTAAAGGGTTCAATCTCAACCATCCCTCATGGATGAATCACAGGCATAGAATTTGAATTCCAATTTGAATTCCAATCTTCCCTCCAATGGAAATCTATAAATGCAGCCCTTGTAAGATCATTTTCATATAGTGCATTTGAGTAACTAAATAATGATAGTTTCATTCTAGAGCATAATTGAGCATCATCTAGATCATTTTCATAAGCAATTGTTTTCAATTCATGCATTTAGGAACTTAATTGAACATAATTGAGCATAATTGAGATCAATTAAGATGCATTTAGACATTTTATTTTAATCTTCCATCATATGATTGTCAATTCACAATGAATTAGTGCTAAATCTGAGATCAATTTGAGTAATTCATGTGGATCTTCTATGTAGGAAGAAATAGGATGATTTCAGTAGGTTTTATTATTTCAAATTGATTGATTTTTTATGCTAACCTATTAATCCAACATCTAATTGAGTGTTGCGTGCAGATATTTGCATGATATACATTTTACACTTCACAATAACAATTTCATAAAGCGATGCCTAAATTAGGGATTTTTCAAGTTATTTTGTTCATAACATGGCATTAGGTATTTTATCATTGATAACACGATGATTTTTTTCCTTGTTACATGTATTTTATTATTAATCACACAGTTAACTCAAAAAACATGGGAAAATATGCAGTTAACTATACAGTTTATCCTCCCACTTACATTTTATTTTCCAGAAGTCAAGTCTTCCTCTTTTCTTGCTCCCTGAACATATTCTTTTCTGACAGTTTCTTTCCTTCATTGAAACTGTAGTTTGTCTTCGCTTATCTCTATTTGACCAAGAAATTGAAACCATTTTCATGGGATCCATACCCCATGGATGCCCATAAATGTTATACCATGCCTTTTGCACCTTTTTTCATGTACCATGTTATTTTTTTACATCAAGATAGATGATTCTGAATCAAAACTCCATCAAACCTGCAATGGTTATCACAACTACCCAAAAAGATGATTTAATGTTGACATGCTAGGAAAATAGGGTAAAAGTGAAGTTGAAAGGTTAGTGACATTTCTTTTTGAATTCAAAATAACTTCAAAATCTGCTAAAGGTTTTGAAACCTTATCTCTTTTTTGACAAGGAGGATGAATGTTTCAATGGTAGCAGCATGTTTATTCACTTTGCAACTATTGGTGGCCTCTTAAGTGATTTTTGAGAAATAATTAAAAGGCCAAAACCATGAAATATTATGCATAATTTTTCAAATAAAAATCCATGGCCATGAATATTGTTTACAGACTGTTCAAACCAATAGGTTTATTAAAAGGGCTTTAGAGAATTTTAAGAGAAAAAAATTGTGAGGCTTGAAGATAATCTAAAAACCCTAGAAGTAGATGGAAATGGAGTATGCAAGTGAAAATCAGTTTAACCTTCAAGGATGCATCTGGTCATTTCAAAAGGAGAAGTTATATTTTTACAAAAGATCCGTACTAGCAAGTTTTACTTCTTTGATGCAGGGGTGGCGAAGCCCTCTTCTTCATGTGAATCCAAATGGGACTAAAGGTATTAGTAGAAAACTTGTTTTTTTTTATAAAGGGATAAAATAGGTTTTTAAGGAGCCTTGAAACCCTTTATAGAAAGTTACAAAAGATAAGCAGTAAAGGCCATAAAATGAAACATTGCTTGAAAAAACCAACTAGTAGACCCAAAACCCAGTAATTGGCACATAGAACTAGCAGAACATACCAAGAACCAAAAATAGGCAAAAACCCAAAAAACATAAACAAATAGAAGAAAACCAGCCTAAGCCAACTCCTTCAAAGTCTTTGTAACCTCTGCCTCTAAGACAGTCATGTTATCCACTGTATTCCTGAGGTTTTAAATTTCCTTAGGTGTATAGGTCTCCATCTTCCTTAGGCCCACACAGTTATGTTTTTTGGGACCTTCAACGTCAGCAATGTATTGTTCTTTATCATTTTCTCCCTGCCTAGTAGCCATCTCATGATAAACCTACCCCATCCTAGTGACCAGGTCCTTGAGATTTTGAGTGGAATATTTTATGTTCTCGTGGTTGCTTTGAAGAATTTTCTTCAAAGTGCCCCCAAAGTTCTTGTTCTTTGCATTCATTTCCTCCACCCTTTTTTCCAGAGCCATTCTAGTATTTATCTCTTCCTCTAGCTTCTCAGCCATATATTTATTTTCCCCCTGAGCCCAGATGTCCACTTTTTCATCTATGACATATTTTATAATAGAAAATTATCATCAAGGTTCTTAGTTCTCTTCTTGATATTCTTAATTTCATTAATGATCCAATTGTCCATCTTATAAGAACCAGCCACCCAAACTCTAGCTAGCTGCATAGAATCTAAGGTAGGCACAATCTTCTCTTAGTAGAAATATTGTTACCATAAAGAAAAAATTTCACAAACGAGCTATGCAGATGGATTCTTACATCGTTCCTTCAATAGAAAAAAATGTATTTTTTTTATTGTAGGTAAAAATAGGTTTTAGGGGGACCAGAAACCCCTTACATCAATACAATCAAAAGAATAGACATAAAGCTCACTAAACTAAAACAAAACTAGAAACCAGCCTGCTAAACCCCTAAAGAAATGCTGCTAAAAAACCAGCAGCCCACAGACAACAAACTTCTAGCAACTAGAAAATATGAGACTCTAAACACCCTAGATGCTAAGAAAATAGGCCAAAGCCTTACATCATTGAATGAACTAGAGTATTAAAAATCCCCAGACAGAAGACCAGGGTTTTAACATGGATCCCAGAACCAACAAACCCAGCAATTAGAATGGGCCCTTGATAGCTTTCAGCATCCATTTGCCAGCACCTGCCAGCTTCCAGCATAGGAAAATACATAAAAGAAAGCAACAAGAGGATCCACGGATTTCCTAAGCCACAACTTTGGTTATATTACTGATACCCAAAGCAATGGGTATCCACCAGTACCAACAAAAAACCACCATCCCTAAGGTGGTACCACATCATAGTCCAAACCACCTTAGAGTCCATAGGGTTGACCCCCAGCCTTTTTTATCTAGCCTTCCTATGACTAAAAGAAGAGGGAGACCACATGCAGCCCCAAGAAACCTCCATCCAATAATCCCAATCCTCCTCAATAGGTTGAGTCTCCACCACAATAGGATCTTCCACCACCATAGGAAGCAGGGGGAAGAAAGTTGAAGTTTAGAGAGACTCCACCACCAATAGGCCACAGGAAAGATCCCCACCTCTAAAGGGGTATTCTCCACCTCCATAGGACTATAACACGAAGAGAAAAAGCCAAAGGGGCCATCCTAGAAAGAAAAAAACTTTGAAGAGCAAGGGATGGACAAGATCTGAGGAAAATGACTCAGAAAAATAGGAAGAGAAAGAGCCAAACCATGAGCATTCCTGCCAGCCAGCAGAATCTTCAAAAGGAACGGACCAAAATCCAAACATTACAACATATCTTCGCCAGAGCTTCTCTTGCAAAATAGAAATGCATCCTCTGCCACACAAAGGGCTACAAAAACCAAGAAAAAAAGGCTCATGACCAAGGGGAAACCAATCATAGATAGAGACTGCATTTCCCACTGCCATGAACACCCTAAGAGACTCCCCACACACAAGAGACTCCAGAAGACTACCTGGAAACAGACACCCATCACTAGAAAAAAAGGGGCCACCACCTCTAAAATATTGCGCTGAAGAGAATAGGAGGCCAAATACTGATGATCCCTAAACCCTCCACACTACTGGGACCGCCAGAGGCAATAGAACACGTTGGCCCCCGAAAGACAAGGGCAAGCAGCAGCACCCCAAGGCCCTGGAGTATTGTTGAATGATTCACATATCAAGATTTTATACCAAGATTAATAGATAGTATCAGAACTAAAATTATCACATTATGCCTAAGGATAGATATCAAGAAGATTAATAAGGAGAAAAATATCATGCCCAAATTGGAAATAAATTGTTGTTTATGATGAATAATGGTTTGGTATAAATGTATCTTATTGCAGAGCTCATCAAAGTTTTGATTAGGTTACACAACCACCATTGGAGCCCAATGGGGTTGTCAAAACCCCATCAGACCCTCACTTATCATGAAAAAACAAATTTTTAAAAAACTTATTTAAGAATTGAAGTATTTTTAAGACAATAAATTCTTCCATCTACAAATCAAAAGTACGTCATCAAAAAGCTTCTTACTCAGAACTTGCCTACTTGCCTATAAGAATGTAAATCTACAAAACACAACCACCATTGGAGCCCAATGGGGTTGTCAAAATTTAAAACCTCATCAGACCCTCACTTATCATGAAAAAACAAATTTTTAAAAAACTTATTTAACAATTGAAGTATTTTTAAGACAATAAATTCTTCCATCTACAAATCAAAAGTGCGTCATCAAAAACCTTCTTACTCAGAACTTGCCTACTTTCCTGTAAGGATGTAAATCTACAAAACACAACCACCATTGGAGCCCAATGGGGTTGTCAAAATTTAAAACCCCATCAGACCCTCACTTATCATGAAAAAACAAATTTTTAAAAAACTTATTTAACAATTGAAGTATTTTTAAGACAATAAATTCTTCCATCTACAAATCAAAAGTACGTCATCAAAAAACTTCTTACTCAGAATTTGCCTACTTGCCTATAAGGATGTAAATCTACATAATACAAATATTTCAAAATTGGCTCAAACTTTTCATAGTCAAAGAGGAATAATATTACATATGAACAATTTTTATAAAAAAATTCTTACATGAGATACAATACAATATAATTACATCAAAATTTGACCAAAAACATCAATAGATCAAGTAAATAATGATAAGATAAATTACCAAACGGTTGATTGCATCATATGAATGATAAAGTGATACTATGCATCATTTTGCTTCCTTAAGTCTCAATATGTTCTCTATTTGATGTGCTCGAGATAGGAATGAGGTTTATACACTTTTTATGCCCAACCACAGAGTGTTATCTCCCTTGGTGCTCAACATGAAATGTTGAGTGCTCAACCCTGCCCAAGGAACCTAGTAAAATGGAACTGACAGGTCGGATCTACGCAACATTGTGACCTATTTAAAATTTCACCTATGAAAATGCCCTGTCTAATAGTGATATGGAAAGGAAAGAAACAAAATAAATAAGTGCCAAGAAGAATTTGAGTCCACTTTTTGGCCAAAAAGTGGAACTATTTTTCCTAGTTTTTCAAAATTGTCTTGTTTGACCTAAATATTTGAAGCACTTAGAGCTTGACTCTTAAAAAAAGTGAGTACTATAAATTGTATTACTCGAAGTCTAATTTCAAAATATGTAATTTATTCGAATACCCAGATGATAAAATTCCATTTTCAATAGGAATTACTAAAGACCACATTTTAAAATTCACTTTTTTTAGGACCATACTATGCCCATGTACAACAAGCAAAATTTGACCTAAATGAAACCATTTCTCTGAATCCTTTTGGGGAATGGTATGTAACACAATTAAGATTGATGAAATTTTTTTTTGTATTTTTTATTAAATATTTTTTTTATTGGGCATAATTATTGTTTTTAAAACCAACTCTCATGTAGGACAAGCATAATTTGACCTAAACATATCGTTGTTTTATTTTATTTTTAAAGTGTGTATAATTATCTCTAGTTTGATGTCATATAATTTTTTTCCAAGAAACTTTCAAATAAAAAATTTATTAAAATAACAAGAAAGTCTATCATCTGTAGTTTTAAGACTTGTTTCAATAAAAATTTATTGAAAAATAGAAAACTTAATCAAGTTTTTAAAGAATTTACATATTTGGAATCTGCATAGTCTGATCTATAATGGTTTTTTTTCTGGTCAAAAAATTCTACAAAAAATACATTATGATTTGTGGCCAAAGTGTTATTTTTCTTACAGAGTGAGATAGCCTCCAAGGTTCAAGTCAAACCAGATCCAAAGCTAGGGGTCAGTTGAACAAGCCTTTTTCCAAAGATAACCCCAAATAAATTTCATCAGAAAAATTTCAAATTTAAGGAATGGGGTCCTGCATAACAAACATTGCCCCATTTTAGGAACGTGGCCCCATTCCTTTTTTTATAAGTTGGAAATTTGGGACAAAACATAATAGGGTCCTACTTTGAAATGGGGTAACGTTCCTAAAATGGAATGGGACCTCTTTTTGAAATGAGGTAAAGTTTCATAAAAGGAACATGACCCCATTTCATAATAGGGTAGCATTTCATTTTTTACCATTTTTTTAAAAAAATTACTAAGAATTTTTACTGCAACAAAAAAATTGTACTTGGAGTACAACTGACAATGACGAATTCTATAGATTTTTATCATTTTTGGTCTTTTTTATGAAATATTCTATTCACTATTGGAAGTAATCAAGGATTGGGATCATCTTGGAGCATTTTTAAAGGACTGAACCATTGGTGACATTCTTATGATTGATTTCAATTGTCAATCATGGGATCCAAAAAATGTTAGAAGAGGAAAGAAAGGAGGGTTATGACCCCAAAGGAAATCCAAGTAGAGAAAGAGAAAGAGGTCAAACATCAAATAGATAGAATAATGAGGATGCGCCAAATGAATAATAAAAAAGCTTCTATATCCACAACAATTGAATATACAAACATTATAGATACCATTGGGGATACAATGTGTTGGGACCGATTTTAAAGATATAATCTTGGATTTTTGAAGTGTTATTATTTTAATACAAAGTCTCCCAGGTGGTATAGTTAAAAACTGTAAGGAAATGGTAAAATGAAGCTTATCTCTATTTCGCAAAGGGACATATCAAGAGGTTGCAAAATATTTCTTATCACTATTTCGCAAAGGAGCATATTAAATGGGTTGTGAAATAGAGTTCATCACTATTTCATGAAGGATGATTTAGAAACGTTGCAAAATAGAAAAATATTTATTTAGCCTTGGGCAGATTACAATACTCCTAGCTAGTGAGGTGGTGGCTCATTAAGTGAAGTGACTTTTCTCGTGCAAGTGTTTCAAATGGTCTAGCTAAGAGAATCCTCATTTTTTTGGATGAATACTAGTGCAAGGTGACATAGCGGAATCATTGAGCTAAATGGGGTTTGAGAGCTTGAGAAGTTGGAAAAAGCGCCTAAAGCTGTGAGTGGATTTTTTTTCAAAGTTTTCTATTCATTTTTGAAATATGCCTAGGAAGAAGAAGGAAGTGATTATGTGTGATACTTTGATTCACCAACCTTAGTACACATTATTAAAAATATTACCCATATTAAAAGATATTGGCACCAAGGGTTTATTCTTAGATGCATGGGCAGGATGCGGAGATCCTGTTATCCCAGTCCCTGGTAGGTCACTTTTATGGTCCTTTTATAGGAAAAGAAATGATATAATCTTTGTAACCCTTGGAGACCTAGTATAGCTGTTAAAATTGTGCCAAATGTTTTTTAATATTGAATTGATTTTTGTCTTAGCGACACATTACAAACCAAAAACTAGGATGGTGAGGAAAATAGACAAGATTCCACTCTTGGTCATTTCAAAAAGAAAGATATAGGAATGTTTTAGATTAGACCTGCATGCCATTGCCAAGATACAAACAGAGTAGTTTCATATATATTATTTAAGGATGGTCAAGGGCATTGGTTCTAGGGAAGTAGCTTTCTTCATGTGTAGAGATCCCGACAATAAATTGATTCAGTTTGGTGGTAAAGCCCCTTTCTCAACCAGTGATTTCATGTATTTCTTCGAGAGGGCCTACTAGGCTTGGGGGGAAATCCTGGGAGATAACCATAAGTCAAGGATGCCAATTGATCTCATGTACATGGTCATGAGGACACAACATTCACATATTTCATGAGAATTTGACATTGCTTTTGAGATGGAAAGGATTATTCATAAAGAACTAGTTGACTGGAAGACGAATAAGAAATGAAAGCATTATTCTCTACTCTTCCATTTCCTCTTGTTCCAAAAAAGGATCGATTTTAGTCATTAGTTGAACCTAACTATTGTGGATGGTCAAGGGACTAGATTATCAGTTTAGTTGTGGTGTAGAGTACGGGACAAACATAGTAAAGATAATGATTATCTAAGTTTCCATGATAGGTTTTTGGTGTGGGTTATCAGAGTGGTAGGAGGAAGTATAGTAAGAATTCCTCCTAGGATCAAGGATATTCTAAGTTAAAGAGATACTAAACCTAATGAAGTTTTTACAAATAATTTTGGAGATTGGATTTGCACAAAAAATTATACTATTTTTAGAATATATGGGTGCAGACAAGCCCCTCATAAGCTTCCTCTTTTTGTGTCAAAAAGATTGGCTTTCATGGAATTTATTTCGCAATTTCTATGGTTCAAAAAGGAATTTAATTCCCCAAGGAAGAAAGGAACCTTTTGCCCAATGTGACCAGATTTGCAAGGTTCTCCATAGGTTATGGGACTTTATAGAAGTTTCAAGAATATTTGCAATCCTATCATATGGATAGTGTGAAATCGAGGTACTATGATCCCGAAAACCATATCAATTCTATGATCAAGGATTATAGCCATTCTCTTAATTTGTTGGAGGATATTGCAAGAAATTTTTGGGATATGTCTGAGATTCATCAAAGATGGGAAAAAGTGAAGATCCTAGTGGAATTGCAAAAGAATAGGGCTCTGAAGGGATTGCCTAAATTCCATAGTGAAGAAGGTAATGAAGTATTCATAATGCAGCTATGTATCCAGGATTTTGACAAACTATAGGGAAAGAGTTAGGATACATCGGATATAAAGGTTAAACCTCCTCCCAAAAGGTCTAGATAATTGATCATTGTAGATATAGAATTTGGTTCCCCTCTGCCTAAGAAGTCCAAATTTGAAAAGGTACCTTCTCTTGTTTGGTGTGAGTTATCAAAAGGCAGGGGTGATACTGATGAGATTGATGCTACTTTGAGGGACATGAAGTGATCTAAAGATGTAGGTCCATCTTCCCCACCTTCAGTCTACCAAGAGGAACTGCATGGTTATAAGGCACAATTACAGGGAGATGAGAACCCTATAATTATTGGAGATGAACGAGAAGCTATTTCTACCAGATTTATTGAAAAGGATGACTTCATCAACTCCAAAGAGTTTAAAGATTTTTGGATTCAAATGAAGATGAAAGACATTGAGGAACAAAAACAAACTCAATTGATGGGGATAGAAGAATATAAGAATGAGGAATTAGTGAGTAAACTCTTGAGAGAGTTAAACTTGGACAACGTGGATTGCATGGTGGAAGAATCTAGAGAAATATTGAGGAAGAGTGACATGTTGTTAGATCCCGGCCTCACTTTAAAAGAAATGTTTATGTTGGATCAAGTTAAAAGGAAAGATGATCCAAATTTTATGATTGAATTTAACGCTGATGATAAGATCATTAGATCAGGGTAAAACCCTAAAACAAAGACATTGGATACATGGGTAAGTTTTAAAGGATCCTATAAGCCAAAATGGATTGACTTTTCCAAACATATTGATGGGTTATCTATTGTAAAAATTGTGGCTAGCAAAAATCCACTTATCTCTGCAAGTGAGATAGTACACAGGGAAATGTGTAATAAGGATCAAATTAAACATAGGCTAAATGAACTAAAATAGTCCATGGATAGGCAAGTAGAACTAAATAAGGTGATAAATGATCTATGTCTCAAAGTAGTAGAACAAGAGGGAAAAATTTAGAAATTAAAAGATACCAAAAAATATCAGGCTCTTGTAGTCCATGGTGGTGCCTCAAGTGTACCCTCTAATAAGAAAAATTTTAAATATTAGGGGAACGTGGATGAGATAATATCTACCAAAATCAAGCAAGAGATCCCGATGCACTTTTTTGCTACTCTAGAACAGATTCTTTCTTTTCGGGGGAAGCTTGTGATTAGCAAGTGTTCTGACATTTATGAGGGTAATTGTTCATTGAATGAAATGTCTGATATCTTCAAAAAAAATAAACCACTACTGCAAGATCTTGTCAAGAGATGGAGACCATCTTCTTTTGAAATAACCTACATTTGCAGTGTGATACATCGAGATCCTAGTGCTCCTGCTAGCATCAAGGAAACCAAGGAAATTATGGATTCCCTGTTTGAGGAAATATATTATATTACACATGAGGAGGATTGGATCAAGGAGAAATTGTCATCCTTTAACACTATCAGGCACTGTAAAATTCCAAAATTTGTAGATAAGGAAGGGTGTGTTAAAATATTAGAGGAATGGAATATTGAATATCAAAGCATGGTTCCCTGAATTATTGAGCATCTGAAAGAAGATAGGAATTTCTCTATAGATGAATTTGATATTTTCCTTGATATATTTTTTTCCTTGATGATAGGTTTTCAAAGTTCATTAATGAGGCTCAAGCTATTTCCAGGAAAAGATGGAGGGATTATCTCCTTAATCTTCCATACATCCTACATTCAATGGCTTTCACTGGTACAAATTTTAGAATGGGTTAAAGAATATTTGGGATATATATCAAGATCATAAGATAAACATATATATTGGCAGACTATTCTACATTCACCTTTCTTTTGTCTTTTGTTTTTTTTGTTTGGTTATGTTTGTAAGTTTCTATTTGCTTTCGGTTGATTAGGCTTATTTCTAGGTGAAGCGTCAGAGAATGTAAATTGTTGGAAGGTTCTTGCTTCGCCTAATTTTGGAGGGTAAACCAAAACTCTATAGGATATAAATTTAGATTTGACTTAAAGAAAAATCTCTGGATTGTACTTACTTTTTTCATATCAATAAAATATACCATATTTTCTTGTCCAATTAAGATACCATATGTTTTATGAATTCATTCTTTATGTAATAATCAGTTCAAAGATTGATTGTCACCTTTAAAACTTATTTGATTAGGATTGCAATTCTATAATATTGATTTAAGAAATAGAAAGCAATTGTGAAGTGTTTTCTTATTGCTTCCTATTTGATTGGTTCCTTTGTGAGGATTAAATACAATTAGACTTATTAGTATCATGATTTCAATTTATTCACATTAATAGGATTGGGTGATTGATGATGTTGCTTATAATTTAAATTATTGTCTATTGGAGAAGATGTGAAGGGTTCAGAAAAATTGACGTTGTACCTAAATTGGATAAGGGACTGGTCTGCACCTATTGAAAGGAGTAAGTAATGTCCAAAAATGTTAAGTCTTTTTACTTTATTTTTGTTTTGTAAATATATATTGGAAGAACAACCAAATAGGGTTAATTCAATAGGTGATAAGGAGTTATTGATCTTACATTCTAAGTAGTGAAACTTCGGAAATAAATATTGTCAAAGAACTTTGGATTGAAATCTGCTATAAAAAGCTCTAATTTAGGAAAGATTAGAGAAGCAATCTACCTGCCTAGGTTCTATAGAGCCTAAAGAGAAGAGGATTAAAGCCATAGCTTGGTTTAATTCTATTAGTTGGCCAATTCAGTTACAAAGTACAAAGATAAAGCCTAACATCCTTTTAGTGCTTTCTAATCAATTGATTTGGGAACCAAAACTGTAGATACAAAAGATTCAAATGCCATAGAGGTGAATGAAAAAGACAATACAATTATAGACATCAATACAAGGACAACTTTGAATACACCATTTAATGATCTAGAAAATATGACAACAAACACGATTCCAGATACATCTTCAAATCCACCTTTGAATGATACTAAAACTATGATTATAGATAATACCCTTTATGAAGATTTATTACAAGCATATACTAGTGTTGAAATTGATTCAATTCCTAACAAAATTCTTGAAAGATCATGAAAATGAAAATCCCCCTAGTGTTGTTGAAAATGAAAATCATTTTAATGGTACAAATAAAAATCCTCCTATTGTTGAAATTGAAAATCCTTGTGGTTGAAAATTAAAATGAAAATCCTTCTCTAGATGAAAATAAAAATCCTTTTCAACAAGGTGTAACTAAAAATTCTAATGATATTGGTAAGGAAAAATATTTTTTGGAAATTGAAAGTAATTTTTTGGATGGTCTTCTTGGTAAGATATCTTGGAGGAAGATAAGAAGCTATGCTAATAAAATATACACATATTTATTTATAAAAAAAAAACTAGCATTTCAATGTCAACTTGTGATTCAATTGATGAGAATGCAGAAAAAAAGAAAATTAAAAAATAAGTTAAGTATTTATGTGAAACAAAATAAAAAAGATGCATCGGTTAAACATGTTATATCTACTATTTCTAGTGCCATTGAGTCTATTGGAAAAAAAAATTGATCAAAAGATAGTAGTGCAACACGATGAGCTATACCAACTTTGATGCAGGAGCATCCTAGGGAAGTTAGCAATCTTGTGTCAACCAAAAGATGTTTGAGTTAGGTTTTGGTGCTCGGTGACTATTGGCATTGGTGCTTTATCGAATGGGCTCGGTGTCTTATTTAGTGCTTGGTACCGACTTGGAGTCTTGGTTGATGGAGTTCACCCACTTTATGATGGAGTTTATCGACTAGATTTTATGGATTGGGCAGACATTAGAGATTGCATCCGCGATTGGAGGGGGTCGTTTGGATCATGAAGAGTTCTAAAGCTTGATGCATTGGATCTTGTGTGGACCTAAATCTGGATTGGTGCATTCTTCTATGTAGTTATTAATTGTTTGAGGCCGACCCTGTTATTTAAACATTTCATCGTGGATTGTAATGGGCTAACTAATATTTAATATTGTTTGTAAAGCCAACTTGTGGCCTCGTGTATAAAAGGAGTGTCTAGGTAGGATCTAGGGGGAGGAAGAAAAGTAGAGAGAAGATAGTAGTAAGTGGGTAAGAAGGAAAACTAAGGAAGATTTCTTGGTGGCTTTCAAGCACAAGTTTAGATCTTGCTTTTAGTTTCATCTACTTAGTTTTAGGATTGATTGGTGTAGTTGGATCCTACAAGATCTTGCTGAAATTTCTATTATATTTCCCGTAATTGGGAAGGCCTTGCAGCCTGACATGTTGGTTTTAATTTTTGGTTATTGGATAAATCTATTATTTAATGTTCATATCTTGTGTTTACATTGTGTTTCCATTCTGTGAGTGTTCATTGCCTGGTTGGACAGTCTTTTCTCAGACCCTCCAGCCTTGGCACTATGCCAGGTAGTATCAAAGCAAGGTTGATCTCATTCATTCCTTTGCGGAGATTGGTTGTAGATTTTTGTTCCTAAACTTGTGAGTCATGGCCTGGTTGTTTGTGAGGTGGCAGATTATATTTTTCACTTACAACAACTTGGAGGTTGTTATGAGGTGGTCGGGAGTAGATTTTTTGCAAAGGATTTTAAGATACCTCCAAGAAGATTGGACCCTAGGGCGATTGTAGATCTGTCTGATGAGGTGAAATAAAAGTGACACAAAGGTTTAGATCTAAGATGGAGGCGATGAAGAATGAGATGGTAGCTGAAATCATTAGAGCTATTACTTATTTGTAGAGGAACCCTATAACAGAGGATGGCTATGAGGAAGTTGTCAAAGATTTTGAAGCTGCTACCAAAGGTGATGGACATAGTAGAGATGACAGAGTTGATCAGTTGGAAAGATATATGGATCAGTTGAATAAAAGTCATAGGAATGAAGTTTCTAAATTTTTTAGGTACATTAGACCTCGAGGACCTAATTGATTGGATTGGTGAATTAGAAGACTACTTTGAGCTGGAAGCTATTAGAGATCCTCTTAGAGTGAGGTTAGCACAAACTAAGTTGAAAGGACATTCCTTATGGTGGAATGAGTCATAAAGAGATAGGGAGGAAGAAGGTGAGATTAAAATCACTTGGTGGAGATTAATGGTGACAAGATTGAAATCTAAGTTAATACCTACCGAATATGAACTTGAGTTGTTTAAGAAGTTGCAGAATATGAAGCATAAATATCTCAGTGTGAAGGACTATACTGAGGATTTCTACAAGATTACTATTAGATATGGACATAGGGATATTTCTAAGGAAAAGGTGGCTAGATATATTAATGGTCCCAGATTTGGTATCCAGGATGAGATTGGCATGTTGAATATTGGGTCGGTTGAGGATTCTTATCAATATGCACTGAAGGAAGAGGATAAGTTGAAAAGGAAAAATCAAGGTAACTCCAAGAAAAGGAAGAGCAAGAGAACCTTGGAAAAGACAAACATATTGTTGAAGATGAGCCTAAGCCTATTGAACTGAGGTGAAGAACAAGTAGATGTGGATTCAAAGGTACTTGTTATGGTTGTGGAGAAGGACATAGTTCATTTGAATTTCCCCATAAGAAGACCGAGAATAACAGGAATGTTGTGTTACAAGAGGAACTGAATGTTAATGTTTTTGAACCTAAAGACGGAGAGAATTTTATGGTTCAAAGGGAATTTCTTGTTAAGAATATGGTGGAACCCTATAAGAGGTGAAATTTTTTCAGAAACATATGTAAATCAGAAGGCAAGTGTTGCAATGTGATTGTGGATAGTGGTAGTACTAACAATCTAGTTGCTGAAGAGATGGTACAGAAACTTGGTTTGAAGAGAATGAAACATCCTTGTCCTTATAGGATTAGTTGGGTACAAGATGAACATGCTTTGGAGGTAAGGGAGTAGTGTCTTGTTGATTTTCAGATTGGGCACTATAAGGATCAAGTGTTATGTGATATTGTAGACATGAGTACTTGTCATGTGTTACTCGGTACACCTTGACAGTATGATTGTAAGGTTGTGCATGATTGTGTAAAGAATATATTTACCATTGAGAAGGTTGGCATAAAGTTTTCCCTGATTCTGTTGTGCGATACAAAGCTCAGTATGAGGAATTTGAACGCTAGTGGTAGAGTTGAGCTGAAGGAAATTAAGTGGGTTAAAGATCAGAGTGGAAAGAAGACCTATAATAAACCAAGGAAGGATGTGAGAAGGAAAGGAAATCTGTTGCCTATTTCAGGAAAGAATTTTTAGAGATGGAACACTAACAAGATTGTATTGGTTAAGAACTCAGAAGACATATATATCAAGAATCATTTTGGGATCTATGTGTTGAATCCCAGAAGATGTTCGTGGAGCTGCTAGAAAATTATTTTTGCACCTGGGGTGTCTGATGTAGGAGCATCCTGGGGAAGCTAGAAATCCCATGTCAACCAAAAGATGTTTGAGTTAGGTTTTGGTGCTCGGTGATTGTTGGCATTGGTGCTTTATTGAATGGGCTTGGTGGCTTTCTTAGTGCTCAGTACCAACTTGGAGTCTCGATTGATGGAGTTCACTGACTAGCTAAGGGCTTTTACCGACTTTCTTTTATGCATTGGGCAGACATTGGAGATTGCATCTGCGATTGGAGGGGGTCGTTTGGATCATGCAGAGTTTTGAGGCATGATACATTGGATCTTGTGTGGACCTAAATCTGGATTGGTGCATTCTTCTATGTATTTATTAAATTTTTGAGGTCGACCTGGTCATTTACACATTTCATCATGGATTTTAATGGGCCAATTGATATTTAATATTGTTTTTAAAGCTGAATTGTGGCTTGGTGTATAAAAGGAGTGTGTAGGTAGAATTTAGGGGGAGGAATAAAAGTAGAGGGAAGACAGTAGTAAGTGGGTAAGAAGGAAAAGTAAGGAATGTTTCTTTGTGGCTTGTGAGCACAAGTTTAGATCTTTCCTTGTAGTTTCTTCCACTTAGTTGTAGGATTGATTGGTGTACTCGGATCCTATGAGATCTTGTTGAACTTTTTTTTGTATTGGTCATAACTGAAAAGGCTTACAGCCCAGCATATTTCTTGTAATGCTTGGTTATTGAATAAAAATTTTATTTGATGATCACATTTTTTTTTTGAATTGTGTTTCGGTTGTGTGAGTGTTTGCTTCTTGGTTGGACAGTCTGTTTTCAGACCCTCCATCCTTGGCACTGCGCAAAAATTCTATAGCCAATAAAAGAACTTTGGATAAAATAATGGTAAAAAAATATTTTTGAAATTGTAAACATGCATCCTAAAACATTGGTAAGAGTAGCAAAGATAAGATTAAGTATCGAAAATAATCTAATCAACAAATGTTGGAGTTTTAGTGGTAGACTCCCATGATCTAACATGAAATTGAATCCTAAAATCAAATCTTTGGTTGAAAAATATTGGCATGATAATAAAAGGGTATCATCTAATGCTAGAAATGTTTTGAAATTAAGAGTGGGCTCTAAAATTCATGATCCTCATCCAAAACACCTATTAGACATAACCCAAACTGAATTTTATAAAATCTTTTTAGATGAGGTTTTTTTACCTGGACATATTACCCTTAGTCAAAGATCATTTGAAAAATGTAAACCTTGGTATGTGAAAATAAAGAAGCAACAAATATCTTATTGTTGTAAAACAAACCTTCAAATTCGTTATTACTATGATGTTTTTTAATATATACGTTTTAATTTACATGCTAACATTATTATGCAAGATTGTGGTATTAATATACCACCTAAAACAATCAAGGAGTTTGTAGCATGTTTTTTTGTGAAAGATCTAATGGGAAATCATTTTTTTAAGTTCACGTATTTCTTGACAATGCACTAGTTAGGGGAATTTTTCATTATTAGGACAATGTATGCATGAAAGTAGTGAAAGTCATTTTGCACAACAATTAGTGGATGTTAAAAGATTTAAGAATGTTGAATATCCTTTAAAAGATGACAAAATTGGAAAAGCAATGTGAATTAATCGTAAAAAACTTAGTGTACATGCATTCATGTCAGAATTCAAGAGTAATATCATTCAAATATACATGAAAAACTCTCAATATTCTAGATGGATTGATGGTCAATTTCACACATGTATAAATACATTTCCAATTAGTACTATACTATCACTAGTTGAATTTGAAAAAACTATACTCGTGTTCCACAAGAAGAAACTCAAGAGCAATACTATAATTCAATGCAAGTGGCTATGTTTGTTCATATTATTTATAGACATGCACATGATAGTATAGAGGATGATAGAAAAAATTTGAGGGAGTATCATTTCTATTTGAGTGATAATTGGATGCACTCATCAGAGTTTATTTAGTATTGTTTTGACAGATTTCATATTAATTTAAGAGAACAAGAAATCCAAATGAGAGAACATTTCATATGGTCACATAATTTTATAGGAAAATTCAAGGATTCTTGAATGTTTTTTTTAGCTTAGTAGGGCTCACAAGGAAACTAATATACCACACACGTGGAGTTTTTTCGAAGATGGACATGGTAAAGGAGAACATGATGGACCTGGTGCATGTGTTAAATTGATTTTGGCTAGAGAATAATTAAAATTTGAGAATCTGGCCAAAGTTATAGATGTACGTGCTATTGTGGATTGATGCAATTCAAAATTATATGTAGGATCAAATGAGAAATCTACAATTAAATGATTATTTCCGTTAATTGAAGAAAATAACATTCCACCTAGACTTGATTGTGAGAAAATTAGTGGATCAGCATCATGGCATTCATTTAAGAGTTCAGATGCAAGCACATGGACTCTATGGACAAGAGAACTTTCATTTGTCATCAATTTTATATTTAGGTGATTGGGATGGTTTTGAGAATAAATAATGGGTCAAAGAGTGGAAGAAAATATCATTGACACCTGCTCAAACATACGAGTAATATGAAACAACAATTGAAGACAATGATCAACTATTTGTATAAGTGGATTATAATCATGTTTCAGATCTTGTAAAAGAAGGTAATTATATGTTTTATATCACTTTATATTTTAAAGTAATTATTTATCTAAGTTTATTTTGATAATTTATTTTTCTATAGTTTTATTTCACATGTCAGTTAGTCATTTTATTTTTTATTTGCAGGTCATGTGTATGTTATTTTTGCACCTAAGAACAATGAAGAGGAAACAAAGTATTGTTTGGCTAGATATGATTACACCAAACATAATTTAGTGGAATCTAGAGAAGATGATGATGGCTATCATTATCCTACAGGTTTGATGGTGGTTGTTGGCACATAGCTATGAAAATACCTAACAAGGAAGAATGATTTGTCTATATTTGACTACTATGAAACACATAAGAAGATTATACACTACTCGCATTTAGTTGTGGAAACAAATATGAAGCTATCCAAATATCATGGGAAAACTCCTAATAAAGAGTTGTGGTCAATTTATAAGGAAGAACATGAGACAATTATAGATGCACTATAGAAAAGAGAGGATGCAGATGGTACAATGGAATAAGTAAATACACATAATAATATATGTGTACTTCTAGAATTTAAGATAACTTCATGTTTATATATGTATATACACATCACTTTAACGTATCTTAATCCTATTATAGATGCATTGCAGAAAATAAAGGATGTAGATGGTACAATGGAATAAGTAAATATAGGTAAGTATATATGTGTACTTCTTGAATTTGTGATAACTTCATATATAATTTTTTTTTAAATCTCCTTAACATATCCTAATCCTACATCTCCTTAATACATCCTAATTTTAGATCCCCATAAGACATCCCCTTAAGTCATCGTAGAATTGCATCCCCTTAAGCCATCATAGTTCAGTACATCCTCAAATTATATATCCTAATCGTACATCCCCTTAAGATATCCTAATTTTGGGTCCCCTTACGACATCCTAATTTTAGATCCCCTTAAGACACCCCTCAAGACATCCTAGAATTGCATCCCTTTTAGTCATCATAGAATTGCATCCTTTTAATAAATCTCCTTAATACATTCTAATTTTAGATCCCCTCAAGGTGTCCCCTTAAGAAATCCTCTCAAGACATCCCCTTAAGTTCAACTAGAATTTTAATGTGCCTAATTTTAAATTGTTGTATAGGACTCTTGATTTTTGGTGTAGGTCTCCAACAACACCATTGTGTTGAAGAACTTAATGAGTACACATGTTATATATGGTAAACATGATGATCTTACATTTGTACTAGGTTATGTTAATTTGTACATATTGTTAGTTATATATTTACTATTTCTACAAGATTTTAGTTACTTATTAAAGATTCATTTATTATTGTAGGTTTCCAGCTATTATTCATTTATTATTTTAGGTCTATATATAGTAGAAGATCAAGTATCTTCTCAAATTTCAACCAATTTTATTGTTTTATATGCTATTGAACATATTTAATGTTATTAAAATATTGAACTATTGAAAAAGTATCTTATTTGCATTAATACTATAAGGTCCAAGATTACTGAGAGGGGGGGTGAATCAGTAATCAATTAGATCTGAAAATTTTCACAATTCATTCAACACCATAAGCCACATTCATCAACTTTAAACCTTATGTGTGCAATAAAAAAAATTAACAATAAAATCATCCAGACATGCAACAAAACAACACCATTATTTTATTGTGGAAACCGTGATCAAGGGTGAAAACCAAGGTGGGGATTAGCACCCACAAATATTTTCACTCTTCTAAAATGCGCCATGTTAAAGTACTAGCTCTATTAGGAGCTTACAATGATACCTGGTTAGGAGAAGACCTTGTTACGAGTCACTCGGTTAAGGGATTTACCTCTGGCCCTGTTAGGAGCTTTACCGTGTTATGAGTAACCTTGTTAAAGGATTTAAACCCTAGTTAAAGATTCACCTGATTAAAGGATTTACAAATCAGACATGTTAAAGTCCACCTGATTAAGGGATTTTCTTGCAAAAACTATTACAAATCAATAATTATAATGATCTGGGTGTAGCATGCCTCCTCTACTTGTTTAGATCTAATTAAGCACAATACTTCTTCTTGTAGACAATATTCTCTCTTCACTCAACCACACCTTGGCATCCACAATTTTCACTCGCATAAAGCATTGATTTGATTAACCACCTTAAAAAATGTATTACAGTCTTTATGACTCAATCCTTAAACCCTAAAATGTATTACCAATCTATAAAATTCAAGTACAACTCCAATTCAGACTTCAAATCCATCTCACATCAAATTAAATCAAGAACATTCAAACCTTTTTCACTTTCTCAACAAACTTCCAAACCTTGATTAAATTTGATCAGCTTGAGTAATGAAGTAAAAATTAATCATTAAAAATATATTATGCCATGTCACCATGACACCTAGAATATAGAAACATCCAATACAACCAATCCCATCACCATCGCACAACGATCTAACACCAACTGCTCAAACCGATTCAAAAAATTTAGCTATTAGGCACATAATGATCTTATATCAATTGAGATGATGTCTTCCAGTACTCCAATCCTTTTGCAATCATAGGATCAACAACATAGCTTAGTCAAGATAAACATATCATGACCACAACACTTTAATTAATATATATTTTATAGAACAATCAAATCATTCACTATTTGTCTCTGTCTATTTTTTTGTCTTCCTTGTTTCTCTTCAATCGATCATATCTTTCTCCATGTTTGTTCCCAGAATATGAAATCATACAAAATGCATCTAGAGACATCTCAGAGTCTCCAACCATGATCGCACACTCCAATTCCTACCAGAACACAAAATTCATCTATACTCATACTTAGCAGCACATCAAGAACACTGTCAACAATTATAACACCAAGTTGACATCAATGATAACACAATAATTGACATTCTTGCCATCAAACTTGTAACAATAAACATTCAAAAATATCTACATCATTTATGCCAACAATTTTATTAATTTTTCAATGAACTATTAAACACTTTGTATTTTCTTATTTTATATGTAACCTCATTTTCTCATTTTATATTTAATGAAGTATGTAACACTTTCTATATAATCTTAGTTTGTTATTTCATTATATTATTAAATACATGTATCCTTTGTATATGATTTATATTTGGATGTTCAAATTTATTGGTAGCTTGTTCAATTTTAGGCAATATCTTAATTCTATATAAAATAAAATAAGACATTAATTTTATCTTATCTTTCAACATTCATAATACATATAGATTTTTTGTGTTCTTAAAGGAAAACTAAAAATATGTGAAACACTTGGTAATACTTGTACATACATACAAACTATCTAGAAAATCTAGTAAATAGGTAAAGCATGTCAATGTACATTATTAAGAATATTGATCCATGTGTATAGCATCTAATAAAGCACATGTAAATACATATAGTCCATTTTGTAAAGAATGTAAATATGTGAGTTCATATGATCAGTGCAACAAACATCAAGTGTCCATAAAATCAACAATCCATATAATAAAGAGTTCATGTGACAAATGCCTATAAAATCAAGCATCCCTAAAGTCAATAGTCCTCTTCAATCTATGTGAACAAGGATGATCTAAATGACTCTATAAAAAAAATAATAGTTGAAATTATACTCTAATACGTGAATTCATAATTAAAACTATTCAAAATGATCTAAAACATTTTAATAAAATTTATATAAATTAAAGATGAACAAATTACCATGTCATTGTGCACATCTCCTCCACTATCTTGGTGGACATCAGGACTTGTTTGATGTTTTTGTCCCTCTTGGGACTCAATTAGTGTGGAATGATCCTGGAGATTCTGCCACTTCACTCAGGCCTGTACAAAGAAGAAAACAAATTATTTAAGAACATGCACTGAGATGTCCTAAGGGGTCAAATATAATTTGGACCTAATTTAAGATGTAGAAATAAACTTGAAAAGATGTCTCCTATTGTGATGCACTTTGATCATCCACATGTACACTGACACCAATCCCAATGGTCATGTCGACCTACACATGTGTACAATTAATATGTAAACATGTTGACAATTTATGAATTCAAAACTCATTTAAATTTCATGAAAATAAATTACCTCAGGTTGGTTTGCATCTAGTACAGCTGAGAATGGTGGAGCACAGAGCATAGTGTCATATGGTGGATGGCCTCCCTGTTTAACAATATTAATAAATTTTGAAAAAAATTCTAAGCCTTAACTAAAAACTAATTTAAAATTTTACAACTTAGTTCATTTTCTCTAATTATACCCCATGAGTTGTACCAAATTTTTCAAGCGTAGAGAAAAATTTAATTCTATGCAAAGTAGAGCTCGATGACCCTATACCCATAGTTTTTCAATAAGCACATGTACATACATTTTCAGTTAATTAAATTTTATATTGCACATGAACTAAAAACACTTAAAAGTGTGCATATGGTCAAATTAAATAAATAAATAGGTGTACATATATGTACGTGTAGAGCATGATGATCAAGAGGATGACCCAAAGCACAAAGGAAATATACAAATGAGCTAGAATCATCTGATGCTTCATGTGTTGTAGAACTATTCTTGCCCTCTATAGGAACATAGCACATCTCATGGTAATTAATGTACAGATGAGGATATGGTGCAGGTGTTCCCATCTATGTGGCATGATCCCTGAGCCTAATAGTTAACTTGCTCAATGCTCCTAGCGTTGAGACCATGGAATGCTAATAAAAGGGTACATGTAAAGAAGGTGCGGGGGCACAGGTTTTGTGGGGTCAAATTTTTCCACTAGCCTCTTCGTGGGCATGCCAAGACCAACCCCTTAGAAATATCTTATGAAAAAATAGTTGGGTTTAAACCCAACACGAACTCTACATATAATTTTCTCAAAAAATATAATGGCACTTCCTAGTTCTCATGGGGGGATGATCAAAACACATCCACCGACGACTCCAAAAATAGTCCAACATTGCTTGATGGATACACCACCTCATGGATATGCATTTTTATTGCGTATGGAATCTCCTATTTTAGGATCAATGCAATAGGAAGATATTGAGTCCTTTGTAATTTTTAGATCTAAAATCTAACGATATGAGAGGCCATCAAAATAAAAATGTCTCATCTTCTTTTTCCATGCACTATGTCTACCAAGGTCACCATCAATAGATTTTACAGAATTTACAATGTTTTTCATTGTAGATATAAAGTAGACTACATGTGGTGGAACAAACAGCTGATTTTGCAAATGAGTAATGTGGTCCATGATGGATTTAATGTTTTCATTAACTATGGCTTTATTATGTGCCTGATTAGTATTGGGTTGTAGTGGAGGTGGGGGTGGAGGTGGGGGTCCTATTAGTGGATTAAGCAAGTCATCTATGTCAAACTCATCCGAAATCTTGTAAAAATTAACCTGCATTAAATATTTATTTAATTAAATTAAATTACACATGTAGAATTAATTGAAACATTTAAAGAACTAAAAAATAATTTAATTTACATGAAACATAATTCTAGAGAATTTAATCTAATCTATCAAACATATAACGAGCATAATTTATCAACCATAATTTCTATGAACATAAGATATGAAACATAATTCTAGAGAATTTAATCTAATCTATCAAACATAGCGAGCATAATTTATCAAAAATACTTTGAACATAATCTACAAAACATAATTGTAGATAATTTAATCTAATCTATCAAACATAACGAGCATAATTTATCCTTTACATAATTTCTATGAACATAATATATGATTTAAATAATTGTAGAGAATTTAATCTAATCTATCAAATCTAACAAGCATAATTTATCAAACATAATTTGAACATAATTTTAGATATTGTAACATAATATATGATTTACATAATTCTATATAATTTAATCTAATGTCCTAAGGGGTTGTAGGTATACTAAGGGGTCACAGGAGGTCCTAAGGGGTCCTAATCCTCCTAGGACTTGTTAATGTGTCCTACAACCCCTTAGGACCCCTTATGGTACATAATGGGTCCTAATGCATATAGAGGGGTCCTAAGGGGTTGTAGGACCCATTAATGAGTCCTAAGGGGTCCTATATGGTCCTACGGCCCATTAATGGGTCCTACAACCCCTAAGGACCCTTTAGGACCCCTTATGATACATAATGGGTCCTAAGGGGTCTTAAGGCATACTACAGGGTCCTAATGGTCCTAGGACTCATTAATGGGTCCTACGACTCCTAAGGACCCCTTATGATACGTAATGGCTCCTAAGGGGTCCTAAATGATCCTAGCACTCATTAATGGATGCTACAACCCCTAAGGACCCCTTAGGACCACTCATAATACATAATGGGTCCTAATGTGTACTAAGAAGTCCTAAGGGGTCCTAAGGGGTCGTAGGACCCATTAAAGAGGTCCTAAGGTGTCCTAATGGTCTTAGGACTCATTAATGGGTCCTACGACCCCTAAGGACTCCTTAGGACCCCTTATGATATATGATGGGTCCTAAGGGGTAATAAGGGGTCCTTAGGTGTCTCTTAATGGGTCCTATGAGCCCTAAGGACCCCTTATGATACATAATGGGTCCTAAGAGGTCCTAATGTGTACTAATGGGTCCTGGGATACATTAATGGGTCCTAAGGGGTCCTATGACTCATTAATGGGTCTTATGACTCCTAAGGACCCCTTATGATACATAATGGGTCCTAAGGGGTCCTAATGCGTAATAAGGGATCCTAAGGGGTTGTAGGACCCATTAATGAATCCTATGGGGTCCTAAATTGTCCTAGGACTTGTTAATGGGTCCTACAACCCCTTATGATACATAATGGGTCCTAAGGGGTTATTATGTGTACTAAGGGGTCCTAGGACACATTAATGGGTCCTAAGAGATCCTAATCATCCTAGGACTCGTTAATGGGTCCTACAACCCCTAAGGACCCCTTATGCTACATAATGGGTCCTAGGGGGTCGTAATGCATACTAAGGGGTCCTAATGTGTACTAAGGAGTCCTAAGGGGTTGTAGGACCCATTAATGAATCTAAAGGGTTCCTAAATGGTCCTAGGACTAGTTAATGGGTCCTACAACCCGTAATGACCCCTTATGATACATAATGGGTCCTAAAGGGTACTAATGAGTACTAAGGTTTCCTAGGACACATAATGGGTCCTAAATGGTCCTAAGACTCAGTAATAGGTCCTACGACCCTTTAGAACCCCTTATCATACATAATGGTTCTTAAGGGGTCCTAATACATATTAAGGGGTCACATGACCCATTAATGAGTCTTAAGGGGTCCTAAATGGTCACAAGACTCATTAGTGAGTACTACAACCCTTAAGGACCCCTGAGGACCCCTTATGATACATAATGGGTCCTAATGCATCCTAAGGAGTCCTTAGGGTTCGTAGGCCCCATTAATGAGTCCTAAGGGATCCTAAATGGTCCTAGGCCTTAGTAATGGGTCCTACGACCACTTAGGACACCTTATGATACATAATGGGTCCTAATGTGTACTAAGGTCCAAAGGATTCGTAGGACCCATTAATGAGTCTAAAGGGGTTCTAAATGGTCATAAGACTCATTAATGGCTCCTACAACCCCTAAGGACCCCTTATGATATATAATGGGTCCTAATGCATACTAAGGGGTCCTAGGGAACATTAATGGATCCTAAATGGTCCTAGGACCCATTCATGGGTCTTACAACCCCTTAGGGCCCCTTATGATACATAATGGGTCCTAAGGCATCTTAATGCATATTAAGGGGTCCTAATACCTACCAAAGGGTGCCAAAGGGCCGTAGGACCCATTAATGACTCATAAGGACTCTTAAATGGTCCTAGAACTTGTTAATGCATCCTATGACCCCTAAGGACCCCTTAGGGTCCTAATGCGTATGAAGGGGTCCTAAGGGGTTTTAGGACCCATTAATGAGTCCTAAGGGGTACTAAATTATCTTAGGACTTGTTAATGGTTCCTACAACCCCTTAGGACTCCTTAGGACCCCTTATGAAATATAATGGGTCCTAAGGGGTCCTAATGCATAGTAAGGGGTCGTAGGACACATTAATGGGTCCTAAGTCCTATCCTAAATGGTCCTAAGACTTAGTTATGGGTCCTACAACTCCTTAGGACCCATTATGATACATAATGGGTCGTAAGAGGTCCTAATGCATACTAAGGGGTCCTAAGAGGTCGTAGGACCCATTAATGAGTTGTAAGGGGTCCTAAATGGTCTTAGGACTTGTTAATGGGTCCTACAACCCCTAAGGACCCATTGTCACCCCTTATGATATGTTATAGGTCCTAAGGGGTCCTAATGTGTACTAACGGGTCCTAAGGATTCTTAGGACCCATTAATGAGTCCTAAGGGGTTGTAAATGGTCCTGGAACTTATTAATGGGTCCTACAACCCCTTAGGACCCCTTATGATACATAATGGGCCCTAAGGGGTTGTAGGACCCATTAATGAGTCATAAGAGGTCCTAAATTGTCCTAGGACTCCTTAATGGGTCATACGACCCCTAATGACCCCTTATGATACATAATAGGTCGTAAGGGGTCCTAATGGGTCCTAAGATATCTTAGGACACATTAATGGGTCCCAAGGGGTCGTAAATGGTGCTAGGACTCATTAATGGCTCATATGACCCCTTAGGACCCCTTATGACACATAATGGGTCCTAAGGGGTCATAATACGTATTAAGTGCTCATATGACACATTAATGGGTCCTAAATGGTCCTAGGACATTAATGGGTCCCACAACACCTTAGGACCCCTTAAGATACAAAGTAGGTCCTAAGTGGTCCTTATAGGTACTAAGGGGTCCTAGGAAACATTAATTGGTCCTAAGGGTTCCTAAATGGTCCTAGGACTCATTAAAGGGTACTATGACCCCTTAGGACCCCTTCTGATGCATAGTGTTTCCTAAGGGGTCCTAATGCATACTAAGGGGTCCTAAGGGGTCATAGGACCCATTATTGATCCCTATGACCCCTTAGGACACCTAAGGACCCCTTATCATACATAATGGGCCTTAAGGTGTCCTAATAGATTCTAAGGGGTCATCGATGTCATAAGGGGTCCTAGGACCAATTTATGGGTCCCAAGGGGTCATTAATGGTCCTAGGATATATAATAGGTCATAAAGGGTCCTAGAATACATTATGGGCTCTAGGATACATTGATGTTGGCTAAGTGGGTATGTGCACCAAGTTGTGAGTCAAAAAGTGAAAAAATGTTTTAAAAAAATTCAAATTTCATATAACCCGATCGGGTTATTGAAATTTTGAAATTGTACTAGGCTTGGTAACCAAGCCTAGACAATATTATTAAAAAACACTATCTTTTTCAGAACTTGATCAGGTTCTGAAATGTTTCTAATAACCCAATCGGGTTCTGAGATGTTTCTAATAACTCGGTCATGTTATTAGAAACATATTATATTTTGGAAAGCTTGTGGCTTAGGCCATTTCTAATGCCTAAACTGTGGAGCAAAGTGAAGGAGGGAAAAAAACATCAAAACCCCATCGTGCTTTGAAGAAAACAACATTTCTTCAACAATTTCCACATCTTCAAGCAATGGTGCCCCGTAACAAAGGTATATATATATATATATATATATATATATA
>MU224943.1:1149618-1171146 GCA_018584345.1 Thuja plicata
ATATATATGTATGTGACATTTGTACATTGTATATATCGACTTGGACATAGTTGATGTCACATTTTTGTAGCTCTATTATGGATTTGGCATGTACACCATGTATTGATATGTATGCTATTACTGTTCATTTTGTTATATATAAAAATTCAAATTTGATCCTTGAATTTGTTGGTTGGATGTTTATGCCTTAAGTATATTTTTGTTTCACGTTACTTGCATATATGCATGTGTGTTTCTATAAATTAATGCACTTGTGTGTGTACTTCATGTATATTCATGTATAAGATTCATAACCTAAATTCATGTGTAGGACCTATGTGAATGACTTAAGTGAATTAATGTCTATGCTTCATAATGTGTGTACTACATGTTTGCTCCAAGACATAAGTAATTTTATGATTTAAGTGAATTAATGCTTGATGTGCTACATTGTATTTAGGTGTATCTTTCATGCTCTATATGTATGCACTCCATGACTAAAGTGAATTTATGTTTGTTGTTGTAAGTTTTTTGTGACTGAAATACAAAGTATAAGAGTTTGGTTTTTGTTCTTGGACAGTGGATGTAGCGATGTTTTATGCAATTTTGAGCCCCTTGAGTAACTTCAAACATATAATGTTCCTTGGGTACACCTTGGAAGTTATAGGGGTCTTTGGTGCAGGACACCCAAGTAGCACCAGGAATGGATAGGAGTCTTCATGGGTTCATCTTCACATATTTTTAATCATGGTTAGATCCTAGAGATCAACCATTCATTTTGATTAGATTGGTCTCATTGTAAAGTCAATCTATCTAAGGTTTCTTTATAAACCTAAGGTTGATTAGACTCATGACCTATGATAGGATAATTAGGTTTGATGTTTTTGGTCTAATAAAGGTCCTACTATAGGATCTAAGGGTCTTCTATGTCCTTTCAATAGGTCTAGAGGTCCTAATAGCAACATTTTGCAACGTTGTCAAAAGTTGCACAAATGTTGTCAAGCAACTTTTTCATCATTTTTGTTTCAAACCATTCATTGTGGGATCAAACCATCAGCTTCATCAGCTCTATTTGGCTGGGTAAACTCTAAGGGAGACCTTTTTTCGCTTGCGAAGCATCAAGAACATTCTGGTGCAAGTTGAACCCAAGTGTTCAGAAGGTGCACTAAGCCAAATTGGGCAATGATTTTTGGAGAGACATACCTCAGAACTCGTGGGAGATATCAAAGATCTATGAAGTGAAAAAGGACCATCTTGGGAAGGCCTACAAGCATGTAGATCATTTCTAGGATATTCCACTTGGATTCCATTTGGTGACCCGATCTCGGTTGGTGCAAAAAGTTGCATTGTTTCTCAGTTGAAAGTTGCTCGATGGTGCATCTTTCAAACCGTTCATTGTGGAACCAAACCGTTAGCTCCATCAGCTCCATTTGGCTAGGTAAATTCTAGGAGAGGCCTTTTTTTTCTTGCGAAGCATCAAGAACATTTTGGCACAAGTCAGACTCAAGTGTTCCCAAGGTGCACTACGCCAAATTGGGTAGCAATTTTTGGAAAGCCATATCCCAGACCTCATGAGAGGTATCATAGATCTTTAAAGTTCACAAGGACCATCTTGGGAAGGTCTACAAGAAATTATCTCAGTTCTAGGAGATTCCTCTCGGATTCCATTTGGCGACCCAATCTCTGTTGGTGCAAAAAGTTGCATTGTTACTCAATTGAAAGTTGTTGAATGGTGCATCTTTCAAACCGTTCATTGTGGGACCAAATTGTCAACTCCATCAACTCCATTTGGCCAAGTAAACTATAGGGGAGACCTTTTTTTTCTTGCAAAGCATCAAGAACATTTCGGCGCAAGTCAGACCGAAGTGTTCCCAAGGTGCACTAAGCCAAATTGGGCAGCAAATTTTGGAGAGCCATATCTCAGACCTCATGAGAGATATCAGAGACCTTTCAAGTGCACAAGGACCATCTTGGGAATGCCTACAAGAATGTAGCTCATTTTTGGGATATTCCACTCAGATTCTATTTGGTGATCCTATCTTGATTGGTGCAAAAAGTTATATTGTTGCTCAGTTGAAAGTTGCTCAATGGTGCATCTTTCAAATTGTTCATCGTGGGACCAAACTATCAGGTCCATCAGCTCCATTTGGTCGGGTAAACACTAGGGGAGACATCTTTTTTGCTTGTGAAGCATCAAGAACATTCCGGCACAAGTCAGATCAAAGTGTACCCAAAGTGCACTAAGCCAAATTGAGCAGCGATTTTTGGAGTCATATCTCAGACCTTGTGAGAGATATCAGAGATCTGTGAAGTGCACAAGGACCATCTTGGTAAGGACTAAAAGAATGTAGTTAATTTTTGGGATATTCCACTCGGATTCCATTTGGTGACCCGATCTCGGTTGGTGAAAAAAGTTGCATTGTTGCTCAGTTGAAAGTTGCTTAATGGTGCATCTTTCAAACTATTCATCGTGGGACCAAACCGTCAGCTCCATCAACTCTAGTTGGTCGGGTAAATTATAGTGGAGCCCTTTTTTCACTTGTGAAGCATCAAGAACGTTCCAGCGCAAGTCAGACCAAAGTGTTCCCAAGGTGCACTAAACCAAATTAGGTAGAAATAGAAGTAAAACAATTCAAACGTCCACAAAGCATAACATATAACACCATAATTTTAATTGTAGATTATGCCTATTAATTTGGTTTGACCAAATATATTAAAGGTAGTTGCTTTGGAAAAGATTAGGTCTATTGCACAAGACAACACATGACAAAGATATAAGATAGAAAATAACATACATACAACACATGAAAAAGATGTAGTATGAAAATAATACATACATACAATGCATGGAAAAGATATAATATGAAAATGAAAATACATAATATGAAAATGAACATACATACATAAATACTACACATGAACCATTATTATAATTTAGAGAAACATGAGATATTCACTACATGAGCCATTGTTATAATTGTAATGAATCGTAATTCACTCATATTCTTAGTCAAATGGTACACAGTAAACTATACAAAATGTGGCCCCTCGGTATATACAAATCAACCCATGGCCACTTTTATATACAATTTGATCTTCTTTCAATATACAAAATGTGGTCTCCAAATATGCAGGTAGACCACTGCATAGTCATTTATATTTACAAAAAAGAGAAGTTAGATTATTTCGCAAAATTTATATACAAAATAATTCTACCATTTTGTAGAATGATTCTTCATGATGGCCCAAAACTAATTGAGCAAACCTTCTAGATCAGGTCTAACCCTTATTGTGTCATGTATTGCCTCATGTTCATATTCACGAAGTTTCCATAAATTCATCTTACAAGGTCTACCAACTTATACTTTATCAACTCAATATTTGTTGCAACAAGAAGGTTTGAGCAATGAAAAATATGTCTATGTGTCTCATAGTCCTCAAACAACAACTTCTTGGATTTTTGGATAGGGTAATTTCATATCATAGAAGCATAAATTAATACAAAATTCAACATATAAAGTGTAATAGAATATTGGTAAGAGGTCTCAAAGTCATCAAACAAGAACACATTATATTTTGATAGCGTACCTTATAAGCCATGTCCCTTTCACAACAATGGATCCTATTGGGTACTCAATACCCTCTCCATCAATGACTGTAGCTGTCAATTTATTTTTGCCCTCAATACAACGACACAAAAAGTAAGTAGTCCCTTCCTCATTGTTCTCATCTGCAACAACTACATATACATGACCTACAATTTATAGAGGGATAAGTTAACACCCTAAACCCTTAACCACCTAATTAAATGAGTTCAAGCAGGTTCAACAGAGTTCATCTCAAAATGAAGAACAAATTGTGAAATTACCTAGTTCAACTAGGTCAGATATTTGATCAAAATATGTTGATGCTTCAAACTGGCTGAATTGCAGTGCTCTAGGAAGTTGATATGTATCAAGCGGTTGCAAAGGTGTATAAGATCATTCATCAACCCACTCTTTTGACTCACATTCCTCCCACGCAAAATTCATACAAGACAAGCAAAAACATGCCATTAATCTAGTATATATACCTAGTGATGTTGCATTTGAACTTCTAAATGAGTGCATGTCACTTGATCCTGTAAGTATACAACAATCTAGATAGTTTTCAATGTTTCATTAGATGAATTAGGTGCATTTATCCCCATCATTTCAATTGGTGTATGTTGAACATTTTCATTTTCATTATGTGCATTTTGTTCATTAATGACATCGAATTGAAATGGTGCATTAGATGAATTAGGTTCATTTATCCCCATCATTTCAATCGGTGTATGTTGAACATTTTCATTTTCTGAATTACGTGTATTTATCACATTAACATTTAATTTTCATCACTTACAATGCATGCACTTGATGATGTACCTTGTCGTATTCTCCTCATGCGCTCCCTTTGTCTTTCATTTTTTCTCTCATTGTTCAATTGTTCCTCTTTCGTTCTTTCCCATTGTTCGTATGGGATGGACCAGCTAGGTAAAAGTACAAACCTGTGTCACACTTTTACAAAGGAAGAGGACCACAACATGCAAAACTGTTAAACTTTAACGACATAAAAGTGGCATTTGTGTATAGAATTTGAAAATGATGTAAACTAATGAAATGTGTAAAATTGGATGTAGTTTATGTCTATAATTTTTTAAAAAAAAATTGAATAAGAATTGACATAGTTTTTTAATTTTTGAAGTCCATTTTTTAATTGCTAAAAAATGCTAAAAATCCTGGGTCTAGTTCCCACGAACAAAATATATGTAAATAATCTTGTTTTCCTCTGATTTTAGAATATGTTTTAGATGACATGTACAGCTAGTGCAAAAAAAAAGAAAGATTGGTTTTTGGTATATATTTTGTCTGTTATAACTATTCAAAGTTGGAGTTACCCAAAATTAACAGTTTTTGTCTCCCGCCTAATTTTCCCTAGCAAATCTACACCAAATACAAAAAAAAATTATATATTCTTGAAGAGGACTCTCTCATCTAGTGTTAAATATAAGTTCTAAATTTTTCCAACATGATTTGCTATTTTTTTTCTTTTTTTAAACGAGCGTGTTCTTCAATGTTAAATAGCTACTTGGAGTTTTTTCAACTTATAATATATTATGTGTAACCAAAACACTATAAAAATTATATGACCATAATCTAGACTCCGAGCTCTACAAAAGGGTATTTTTAGATTTTAAAAAAAGTTGAGTTTTGATGGATAAATCAGTTGTATAAGTGAGAAGTTCTATAATTTTGAAATTTTTGCCTATTTGGCTGCCACATAGGCAGTTTCGGCCGGAACTAGTTCGGCCAAACCAGTTCTGGCCGAAACCCCCTATATAAATATGTGCCAATTCTTTATCGATAGAACATAGTTGGCTTATATTTACTAATAAATTTTCGGTCGGAACTGGTCCAGCCGACCCTGTTTCGGCCGGAACTCATTTGCCACATCGACGCCACATGGCACCATGTTTGCGCCATGTATGTACGGCCAAAAATATTTCAGCTAAAAATATGAAAAATGGTCCTCAAGTGCAACACAGCTTCATACTTTTACCCCCCTATGAATAATATCATGAACATAGAATAACATGTGAATATCAAATCCAGAAAATAAGAACAAATCAACCATTTTCTTGAAATGTGAACTTATAATGATAAAATAACATCAAAAACACCAATAAACAACACAATTCAATCATTGCAAAGAAAAAACATACAAAAAAGTGCAGACCTATCTATTACTGGCATAAAAAAATAGAAAAGAAGCAGTGGGACCTCAGAATAAATTGCAATGACTATTTTTAGACCGTTGAAGCAAGCAACATTCCTAATTTAATAGAACCCGATAGGCTTATGAGAACATAAAGGCTCAATGTTCCTAATTCCTTAGGACCCAATCGGGTTCTGAAAAAATAAGAACAAAGGAGAGAGAGAGAGAGAGAGAGAGAGAGAGAGAGAGAGAGAGAGTTCCTAATTCGATAGAACCCGATCGGGTTCTGAGGACTTAATGGTTCAACATTCCTCTTTCCTCAGAACCTGTTCGGGTTATGAGAACATAAAGGCTCAATGTTCCTAATTCCTCATAACCCGATCGGGTTATGAAAAACTAAGAACAAAGGAGGATTGTGTGTGTGTGTGTGTGTGTGTGTGTGAGAGAGAGAGAGAGAGAGAGGTTATGTAGGAGTTGAAAAGGTACTTTTTTTCTTTTGAGAACCCGGTCAAGTTATTTGAAATTTAGAAACCTGATCTGGTTATGGCGTGGGAAGAGGTTTGGAAAATGACTGAAAGGCTTGGAGGCTCATTTTCCCTCCATTTTTGTTCTTTTAGACATTTTTTCATCTTGTAAGATGAATTCTTGACTTTATCTTCATCAGATTTGCAATTTGTCAACAGGGTAGCTCTATAATTTTCACCATAATCTCATATGTCTTCTTAGCTTTCTAACCATATATTTTTTTCTATTTTTGGACAACATTAGCATAGTAAACTTTAATTTTCTTTACCAGTGTCTTGACAGTCCTCACAGACATATGTCTACCATTTTTTTAATAACTTTTTTTATACTTAACCAAATTACAAAAAATTAAATATTATTGTTCTGCACTTGATTCTATACACTTTAAAAAAAACATTCGTTTTCGATAATTTTGATGCAAGTTATGCCCAGTGCACGAACAGGTACCAAATTTTCAAGATGTGGTCACTTCAAAAAATCACAGAAAAAAAAATACTCATCAGAAAATTACAAAAAAATACACAACTTCTATATCTCACTTTTACCTATCATCCTACCAAAGGGATTTGAAAAATAGTGAATATAACTATATCTTTTGTACAGCGCACGGAAACAACTATGTTATGTTTTTCTGAAAAAAATCAAGAACATGTTTTTGTGCGTGCAAGGTTTGACCCTCTTAATCTTATCGGTTTTTTAAAAAAATTAGTATTTTAGAAGCTAGATTCAAATTACTACAATTTTTATTTTTTACACATCTTTTTATTTTGAGTGCATGACCCTCAAACGTCTATTCCAAGTTCAGGTTTAACCGATTTCAGAAAAAATGTGTCCACTTATACCCCCCTTTTTGGTTCACAACTTCGTGCACATACCCAAGTGGTAGTACGGGGTCCTGGGATATATTAATGGGTTCTAAGGGGTTATATTTTTCATAAGGGGTACTAAGGGGTCCTAGGATACATATTGGTTCATAAGGGGCCTCAGATACATAATAGGTCCTAAGGGATGGTAATTAGGAGTATAGGTACAAATATACCTAATTTCAACTATACAAAGCCTAGAGCCTCTAAGATATAATTTTTTTGTCTTAAGACCTAATGGTTGGTTTAATGCACATTATCTACAACCTAGGGATTATGGATAAGGTTTATGGTTGAGGACACAAAGAGTCTTGACTAGTATTTTATACTTGACTTGAAGACAGTTGAGGGTTTAGGGTTTTTGTTCTACATGTTATTTGTTTATTTTGTGTATGATTGAAGTATATAGGATTTGTATTAGATAGGTTTTAAGTTTCTTTAGGTTTCTATTGTAAGTTATTGGTTTACGAATTATATATTGTAAGTTATTCATTTAGGGTCTCCATTGTGAGTTATTCATTTAGGGTTACAATTCCAAGTTATTTGTTTAAGGTTTGTATTCTAGGTTGCTCATTTATTTTATGTTGTTTCATTGTGTAATGTACGTGTGGTTTCTACATTTTCAGGAAGAAACACAATAAAAATTACATCTATATGTACTAAATACATGAAAAATCTAAATACAAATATGAAACTTTTTTTTTTACATTTACACAATAAAAGTTAATGAATTTAACATATACACTCATTTTTCATAATAAAAACAACTAAAAACAACCAATATTACTAAAAAACAAAAACAAAATAGAAAAAAAGGGCCTACCTGGAGCTGGTTTGGCCGGAAGAAGAATGGGGTCACGCTTCGAAGAGGGGAGGCATTTGGTAAAAATGACCTCCACAAGTTAAAAAAATAAAATAAATACACCAACGAAACAGGGTCCCATTCTGTGAATTTAGGCTCGGGGTCCCGTGCCTCATAGTATCTCCATTTGAATTTTGGCTCAAGACTTTGAAGCGTAACATGACCCCGTCTTTTATAAGCAAGACCCCGTTTCGTAAACTCGATTTTCGAGAAAATGACTAAGTGTAAAAGTTTCGCCTTAAGTGGACTTGTCTTCTTTCTTTTACCCACATTCACCTAATATTAAATGAATGAAAAATAATATTTTGGCCAAAGCATAATTTCACCAATTATATGGCAAATAGGCCTAACATGCAATTAAAAATTATCCTTCCTTGTTTATTCATATTTGGCACCCGTTCATAATATAAAAACACACATGAATAAAAGAAAAAAAAAACACATCATACACTATGATCTTCATTCTAAACAAAATAAACAGACCCTTTTTTTCCAAAGAAAAAGAAAAAGAAAACCTTACTCCTCACATTTCCATTTCAAACAAAGAAAATTACCATCTCCCTTTTCAAACACTCATGAAAAATGATAATGTCTAATAAAAACACCCACATCCGAATTTCGAAATTAAAGATCTAGTCCCTATTTAGATTGCAACTTATGAAAATAGCCTCATTCTTTTATACATAAACAATCAATGTCTCTTTTTAGTGAACATGTTGACATGGTAACGATTAAGTTCCTAGACTTTATAAAATAAATGTTGTTGACCTTGATTTATTTCCTCGAAGGCCTATTGCCTATGTAAGTAAAGGTTATTAACCAAGAATAAAAAATGCACAAAGGCAATTATAACACCCTTTTTCATTATGCTTACACTTAGATAAACATTATCTCGTCAAGAATTCAAAAATAATGTTCCATATATATATATATATAGTTTCTAAAGGTGTTGATCAAGGTGCGGTATCTAGATTTTTGGTGTATGGGGACAAACGACGAGAAAATTTTAATAGTTTTGTTGATGTATAAGACTATGCTTTGTGTTTAGCATAACTAAGTGAATTCCAAGGTGATTTACAGTTGACAGATTTTTCACCGAAAGTGACCCTAATATTCCTATAGGTTCAAAATTACAGGTCTGATTATATATAATTTTTCAACTTAGAGTTTAACTTCTGGTTTGAACCCACCCACTGATTGGCAGTGATTTGTAAAAATAATCATTATTTTTGGCTCTATTCCAAGATAATTTACAAACAAAAGAAATAAAAATATATAAATTAAACCATGCAATTATTCAAAAGAAACCTTAAATAATTGATATGGATGAAAAACCAGAAAGACAAACCCTATGTGCGATACATATATTAATAAAGGAAACAACTTGAAATTTACAATTAGCATGGTGATTTACAGTACGAAAAAAATGTGAGCTCGCAGTTTGAAAAATTGTAGATTTAAGTGCAGAATTTGAATGCCATGCAGATTTCATGCAGAAAAAGTAGATATAAAAAAAAAGCGTATATTCTCCTAAGGCATGTTTTTGACATAATGTCTTGAATATAGATGAAATTTTATAAGAAAACCAGTGTGATTGGCCGGTTTAAAGCCAAATACCTCAACCTTTCACAACTTCTTCCTTCCCGCGTCAAAATGGAAGTTGGAAACAGGGGCATGGGCGTCCAAAAGAAGCATAAGGGTGTGAATGCCTTGGTGGAAGCGCATACAAAATGTGGAAGGAAGATGATCTATTTGCTAAAATTTATCACTGGTAAATGCATTGGAAAGAGATAAAGCAGTTTCTTCCCTAGGAGCTTAAACCTTTCCAACTTGGTTTTTGTGTGGAAACGTAATCAAGACAAAAAGTGCAGCAAGTGTTTCTACACTAGAAGGCCATATGTTATCACAATTGTCCTTTCTTTGTGGAGCTTCTACATGGGGAGCAGATACTTCATCATCTTCAAAGTAGAGGGCTCAAATTCTTGGCACCCACATGGACTTTCTGCCAGTGCAATTGATGGGAATACATCTATGAAATATGAACATGATGTAAGGAAGTTAAGGTAGTAGAATAATTTATTTTGCTAATCTTGAGAGGAACATTTAAAAAATATAATAGAAATGAACATAAACGAACATGTATATCAAAACATAGTGATTTACATGGGGAGAACCTTTTCTAGAGAAAAAACCCACTCAAAAAGCCACCTTATATATTATTCAGAATTCAATTACAGATTACAATATACTTACAAAGTAAGCTTCTCACATGAGTATCACCAATAGAGATCTAGAGGCAACTCAACAACTATCACTTTTAGAATATTTCACAATCACAGTCATAATACAATGCCCTCATAAAATAGGGTTGCCTTCTAGGGAAAACAAAGTTCACAAAATATCCACGGTTCTAGATTAATGATCTAATGGTAAATAGTCAAGATTCACAATGATATAAATTATGTATGAAATTTTATTTTCGGGGCAAAAACCCCATTGGGGTGCACTCCCCCTAGCTCCCAGCTAGTCAGGGAACCAGAGCTCACAAGGGTGGTACCCCCTACAACCCTTTGTGTTCACATATCAAAAGCAACCTTTTATTAGTAGTATCTATTTTTATAATTGCAAGGTTGAGACACCATTTTCCCAACACAAGAAACATGGAGAGCATATGTATTGATCTTCCTGACAATAATGATTAATTATTTTCCTAACTAGGTTTTTGAAGAAAATATAAAAATTCTCAAAAAGATTGGCCACAAGTTTGAAATGTTGGCATGAACTTGAACTTGAAAAGGTGGATAAACATAAAATTATTCTTACTTTAATGGAGAGGAGAGGTCCTCTATCCATGATTACAACTATGCATGTTCTCGCTACATTTATTTAAGAAAACACTGAGAAGAGTTTGTCATTTTTAAAGAAAGATGTGTAGATTCCCGCACCCATGCCATAGAATTAATTATAGTGACTACTAGCTACTTGTCAATTTCATACCTAGGAAGTATTATTTTATTATAAATTTTGTACTTGTTTTATTTTAATTCATTATTTTATGAATTAAACATTAAATTCATGGGAAAGTAAAAAAATTATATTTTATTTTTGTTATAGAGTTTAAAAAGCAATTTTGAAAAATTGATAGGTAACCCTATGATATTTATCGTAAAGTTTTGTAGGAAAGAGGGTAGGTTCATTTTTTTTAAAGGACAAGAGGGCATAATATTTTTTGAAATTATATCTTTTGTACAAGGGTGGGGGATCCTTTGAACTTTCTATTTTAATCTAGAAAATAAAGGAGATATTTTGAATCTATGTATTTATTTACATTTCCTTTTTATTGTTATTTTCTATGTGATTTTGCAATTACTCTTTGATATTTTCTATGTCACCTCAGATTACAAATATGTTCATTATAGGATATGTGAGTCTTGATCTCTTCATATAATTGAAAGAAATTACACCCCCCCCCCCCCTCCCTCTCTCGTGATTGTCTTTTGTGAGTCCAAAGTGAATGGTCTATGTGTGTTATTTACCTTTTCTCTCTTTATTCTAATTTTATCACCAAATTTGTGTCATGACTATGCAAAGATGTTAGTTCAACTTTTCTAATTTTTTGTCAAAGGCATACCTACAAACTTCAAAATCATAACATAAGAGGGAGTGGCTCATCTCAAATCTAGAGGAAGATCACCAGCACAATGATGATATCTCTAACTGTTGGTGTCATTTGTCTTTATCAGGTGGCCAAAAAGAGTTAAAATTAATTAATATTTTTTCATAATGAGAAATCCATTTACTAATAGATTTTTAGCGAATTTGCTAAGAAAGAACAAAAATATTTAACAATGGTTTCCTTACAATTTTAAACTAAGTTTTTTCCACATAATCTAGTTTGGGTTCACGTTGAACAAGAATCTTGTACCTAACAAATAAATACTTTAGCCTAGAGGCATAGGTAGGATGTTGCTAAATACAAGAGAGTTTTTTTGGAGAAGAAGAAGAATTGGCTCAACAACTAGTGGTGGTTTTTGAGAGAATAATAGAAATATTTTCTTGGGTAATAATTACATAAAACCCACAATAAAACCCAAGCCCTCAATAAAAAAAAATATGATGATCGACTAGGCTCAAATTAAACATCACAAATTTTGTAATCTCCCAATTCTTTCAATTTATAATGAATGTAAGCACGATTATCTTCTACATGCAAAACTCTGTGTGGCACATGGGCAAATGCGCTTTCAGGATCACCTTTCATAGATTTATACGAGTTCAATTTGAATTCATCTTGTGGTTTCTCAAACACATTTACTATCTTCGGAGTATCCATTGTTACAACTAGCAGTTTTTGTTGCACCAAAAGATCGACCTATTAATGCCCAATACAACCGCTAGATATATAGAAGACGCAGGAGGCAGTTAAGACATGTCACAAAACATCGCAGCATTGAACAACCAAGGAGACCAAAGGCGCAATCACTCTTGCTCACCATTGTAACAATCCTTCCAGTGCAAGCGTGGGATTCGAACCTGTGAGCAAGCTCTGATACCACTTGTTACAACTAGCGGTTATCATTGCACCAAAAGATCATCATGTTAATGCCCGACATAACCACTAGACATATAGAAGACACAAGAGGTGGTTAAGCCATGTCACAAACCACCGTTGGGTTGAACAACCAAGGAGACTAAGGGTGCAATCAGTCTTTCTCACCATTGGCAGTTTATGATATCTATGGAACCTCATTGGAACTGGTAGCATCAATAACGTGAATACACTTCCAATGAGGTTCCATAGATATCATAAACTGCCAATATTACATCAATATTGCTTGCATATTATCACATCAATGTTGTCATATCTTCATATCGAAAACTCGATCATAGGCTCATAACATTACCTTAGTTGGCTCCAACATGAAAATATGAAATGTGTACTTCCTCGAATCAAAAAACTGACCAAAACTCAATTCTAACCTATACCAATCAAAATTAACCATGTAGGAGGTCAGACCAAACTAGATCTTCCATCCAACTGATGAGATCATCTATCTGATAGGATCTGATCGATCCAATATGTTGCTAGCCCGCATAAGATAACCCTTTGTCAATGCAATACTTAGTGAGCCATATCTCCAACAGTCATTATCATAAAAACTTGCGATCATGGGATTAGACATACCATGATGTCTTCTATAAATCTCCATCATCGTAGTGTCTAATACTTTGACCACTATCTGTACAATCTCAATCTTTGAAACTGTATCCTTCACTGTTCTTCATACTTGGCTATTTTCATCACCAAAACTTTCAGTAGGCAAAGTATATTATAGGTGACCAAGAGTAAAGTATATAGTTTCCATCAATGATAACATACCATGCATTATTAGTTGATTCTTTCCAATGGCATGAAGCTAGAAAGGATTGGGCCCTGTTGATAGACTTTGTTCATGACTAGGAACTGGAATCCCTAGAAGCCATATGAACCTCACTCTTTTTGTACTAAAGCTTACAAGAGTGTGGGAAGAGATGGAGTGAAAAAGGAGGAATAGGAGTAAAATTTGACGGGGATGAGGTTGAGGAGGATCTGTGGAAACTCAAGGAACAAATTGTGGTGGAGGCTCTCGAGGTGAAGGACGAAGGGGTGGTCAAGCATTTTGTAGAGGGCGTGGTCAAGCTTGACGTAGGTTTGTTGTTGGTGAGGCTTATTGCTTCGAGGAGACCACATAAATTTGGGGAAAGCACATGGATGCAGGGAGTTAGGTTTCGGTGGCATCGAGGACATGGGTGGTTCATTGCCCCTTTCGTCACTGCCCCACCCAGTTCAATGAAATTGTCAAGCTTCTTTTTTTGTTGAAAATCGAATGTAGTCACGTATCGGGTCATGAGTCAGTAATTTTTTGTATTGTATAGTATTCTATGTTAGGTTCTAGTATAGGGTAATATTGAATTGTAATCTCACCCAATCGACTGTATCTGGGTTGCAAAGTCTGCTATTGGGTGGTCAAATTTTTGGTATTATCAAGTAGGGGGAATCGATGTTGGGGTTTTTTGGAAAAATGAAGTTCAATGTAATACTTTGCTTTATTAATATTAATAAAATAAATATTTAACTGATTAAAAAAACATCAATGTAGACACTTATGACCATTAATGGAAATTTGGTTGCAAGAAAAGTTGCTTGACAACTTTTCTTACAACTTTTGCAAAAAATGACAATATAACTCCAATAATAAACATGTTTGCATTCTAGTGTAATGACCTAAAAGTGGTCACCTAAAGCCTAGACCCCTAATCTCAATTGTTTATCAAGAAAGCCTAATCTTGATTATTCTAAGTCCTAAACCAAACATGCAATTTATCAAATTCAAGATGATCTAACATGAATCTTAGGTCTTAATTAATCATCATACTTGATTAATTAATTAATTCCTAAAAATATAATACATTAGAAAATAAACCTTAATTTAATTATTTAATTGATATTCTAATATATTAATTAAATAAAATTGCTAAATTGTCAATAAAATCCAAAAATTAATTAAATAAAAAAATGTGCATTTAAAATCATTTAAATCTTTAAAAATGCATATGATGTCATCAATTTCAGTTAACTGATTATCAAATTGGAAACAAATCTGTTTTATCTAGTTAACTTATTCTTATCTTTTCTCATTTTGGAAACAAAGCTTTTAACTGAAAACTGATTTTGGAAGTTTCCAAAATAACTGATCAGTTAGTTCAGTCAACTGACTCTCTCAACCAATCATCTTCTTTGCACGTGGATTGTGCTTCCTTAGATCAAATCCTGTCCACTCTTGGCTTTCAATCTTGACCATCTATTCGAGAGAGATTTCTATAAAAGAGAACCTCTTTTCCTTCACAAAGGACCTAGATTTTTTTATCGTTATAATACTACTTTTAGCATTCAAACATTCAAGCGTTCAATCATTTTTTCATTCTTAGTTTCAATTACTTAATTTTGTTAATTGTTTTAGTTGCATGCAAACTTCATAATCTAGAGCACTTTCAATTTGGGCTTTCAAAAAGAGCAATCACATTCAATTTGGTGTTTTAAACTCAATCTAATTATTTTTTAATCAACTTTGCATTTTCATACTAGATCGATCCTTTAGCTTTTTTAAATCCTTCGTTTAGAACAGGTATAATCACTGAACTTTTCGATGACCTGAGGGCAAAGTTCAAATTCATGCCTACTAGAAGGCAATGAGTTAGTTTTGGTTAGCTTAAATTGGGTCTGTTTCTTTATTTCCATGTTTTGATTAACTAACCATGCAATGATTCATTGAAGTGTGTGTTTGTAGCTTGCAGGTACTTGGACACTTTTCACATGCACATCTAGTATAATAAATAATCATTTAAAAGTATACGCCATATGAATTTTATCGAATGAATGAATTGGATCACATTTTAATTGTAAATATTTATGTTTCAAAGTACCAAGACATGCACACAATGAACAAATTGGATCACATTTCAATTGAAAATATTTAAGTTTTGAAGTACAAAGATATGCACACAATGAACAAATTGGATCGAATATCAACTTTCATATATATGAAAATGAATAATAATTGTGTGCATATAAAAAAATGGCATAAATGATAAGTCAATAATAGAGATACAAAAATGTGTCATATGTCATGTCAACATTGATATATATAATTAAAATGCTAAATATATACATAAATTGGTCCTTCAATGACCACAACTAGAACTATATGTCTATCATTTTTTATGACTATGGTGCATCATCAAAATAGAGCCTCTTCGAAAGAATACGTGGCTTTGTAGATGGTTGCACAAAAACAATCCAAATGTCAAATCAAATATCTTTTGTCAAAAAATAGATTATAGCTCTCAAAATAACTAAATATTGAGTTGCAATTTGTTTCCAATTGAATTGTGTTTTACCTCATGTCTTTCTCCCGCTCTTGGGCTATGTAGTAAAGTTGATGGACCCCTTCTTGGATGATTAGGACTCCTAACAAAATGGAAAGGTAGAGGATCTATGGGAAGTCATGAAGGGGGATGTAATAGGTAAAATGAAATTAATACAAGTTAATAACATATATGTTGAGAAACGATAAAAAACTAAAAATGCATAGACTAAAGAATAAATGTGTATGAGAGCCTCAGATGGTTCTCCTATACTCGTAGGAGGAAAAGTCATTGATGAAGCAGCTATGATCATTTCCTATATGGTAAATGATAAGAAATGTTTTAGTCGTAGAGGAATAAATTAGGGCTTTCAAACAAACAAGAATGAAATCCAACATGAGTTGAGAAGAGGGTTTGAACTAAGAGGATAGACATGCCTATATCCTGTATTGTGGTGGACCCATTCTTCAATGATCGGGACTCCTAATGAAATGGAATGGTAGAGGATCTGTGGTAAGTCATGAAGGGGGTTGTAATAGTTAAAAGGAAATTAATACAAGTTAATAACCCCAAAGTTGTTGAGAACCACTAAAGAACTAAAAATGTATGTACTTACATCTAAACGCGTTTGTTTAACATATATAAAAGAAATGCATATCGGAGCCTCAGTTGGTTCTCTTGTGCTCCTAGAAGGCATCGTCGATGATGAAGCAACTATGACCATTTGCTATATAAAAATGATAACAAATGTTATAGTCATAGAGGAATGATTTAGAGATTTTGAATGGACGGGAATGTAATCCAAAAGGAGTTCCGAAGAGGGTTTCAACTAAGAATAGGAGATGAAAGTGAACATGAAAATGTTACCTATTCCCTCTCCTAAACCTCTGCGACATCATGTGCATCCATCAATTCTGTAAACCCCAATTATTTTTGTATATAGAACAAAAAAAAAAAAAGTTTAAATCAATCTACATGGACATGTTTAATCATAATACATTTCAACATATAAATTTAGTTTGTGCTAAATTACCTTTTTGTGTTAAGGTGTCTACGAGGATTTCTTTTTCTGTTTTGGTGTGCTAGAAGATGTCTTTCTCACACAATATGTCCCAGACCAAGGTGGGGTAACCTAAGAGAAACAAGATTAACATAAAAGACACAAATATATAATATTAAATATAAGTAAAAAACCTAAATCTAAAATACTTGCACATGTTAAATTAAAATTGTAAATAAGAGATGTGCAAAATACGATACCACAAAGCTTTCTAGGCCAAAGTCAACGGTTGAAAGTGTAACATCATCAACTTGGGACATCTAAACCCCTGAAAGCCCATATAAAACACCAAATAAATATACATTAGAGAGTTAGTAAATATTAACAAAAAAATTGAAATCAAGTTATTATTCTATTTTTAACATATTAATTTTGTTTTACCTCTGGTGTTGAAGCTACATGTGCGCGTGGAGTGGAAAGAATGTGGTGTAGTGTACTTGCACCACCTGTCACACCCTACAATGCATGTTACTCATATATCAGTTTAAATTATTCTATAAATAAAAATTTATTTACATTTATAAGATTTAAGTGATTAATAAATAACATGTTATGAACACAAATAAACATACCTGCATCTTCTCTCCACTGGAAAATACCATGGTCATTAGGTCATTAGTGAGGGCCACATCCTCTGCAGTGGAAGCATGGAATCTAATCCCACAATGTGTACACGAATGGAATATGGAACCATCCTCATTTGTGTCAGTATCTAACCCATAACATATATACTGACAACTGGCACACATATGATCAACGATGTGGGTTGAGCCAAATTGTGAATCTAATGATAAGGCAAGTGGCGCACGTGTTGATCCATCCTCTGGTCCAAGAGGTTGCACTAACTATGTGCCATGTTGAACAATGGCATTAGTCAATGACGTAGCTTCCTGAAGATTCTGTAACTTCATAGACGCCTCCAGGCTACTGTGATCGTGATGTAAACCATGGGTTTAGCAGCTAGAGAAATCCTATGTTAGGGGTCTACCACCCTCTAAACCCCTGGTCTATCCTACACAGAGCCTCTCCCTCTACCCTAGAACTCCCACATGTGAAAGTAGTTCAGCTTCAAGCCAAGGATAAATTCACAATATAGCTTTCTCAAAAACTACAAAGGTACCTTATAATTGTTACAAGGTAGTTAGTCAAAGACCATATACCACCTTTCCTAAAAATAATTTTCAGCTCAGCGTGGTTACACCAATTTATAGGTCAAAACCTTCTCGAGTCATGAGCTAAGGTCTCATTAGTTTTAGGTTCAGCAAAAAGAGCACATATATCATCTTTATTTATGGATTTTCTTTTAACCTCTTCATATGACAATCCATCGGAATAGAATGCACGACATCTATCATGATATGTGCCCCAATTAGTGACCTCTCTATATACCTCTTTAACACCATTGGCCATTGATTGTAGTTTGGAAAGGGATGAATGATGCCCACGATCAGAGGAGCTCAACCTATCCACTATTTGAGAAATTTGAGTAGTAATTTATGTTAGGTGTTTTAGAAGATCCTGTTGTGTGGCTTGTACATGTTCTATTGGAGGAGGCAGAGGGTTTTGGTGTGGTGGTTTTTTTATTGAGGAGCAGCATTTTGCGGATTTTCTTGTTGTGGGACAGTGTTTTGAGGGTTATTTTGTTCTTTAGGAGTAGCATTTTGAGGGCTTGGTTGTGGTTGTTGTTTAGAAATAGGTTGTTGTTCTTTATTTTATCGTTGGGCCATGTTTTGAGAATTTGGCATGAAATTTTTTTTAAAAAAAACTAAAAGCCATTCAAAAAACCCTATTACAATCCAATTTCAAACAAAAACAATATAGATAAATAAATTTCTTACCTCTTCGATGACGTGGCATTGTCAAGAATTGGTGAAAATACTCGGAAAATGCAAATGTGTATGGAACACAATTGGGTTCTGATGTATTTGGCCTCCTTTCACTACTGCGACATAATTTTTATCACAATGAAATGAGGTTTGGCCGCAGGAAAGAAAGAAATTTAAGTTTTACAAAACCCGATTGGGTTTTGTAAAACTAAAAGTTGCTTTTACTTCAAAACCCGATCAGGTTATGTAAAGCTAAAAGTGGCTTTTAGTTCTTTAAAACCCGGTTGGGTTTTAAAGAACTTAGGATCTGTATTCATTAAGCCATAACCCGATTGGGTTATTTGAAATTTTAGAAAATGTTATCGGGTTATTGATATTTTGAATTTTTTTAAAATGGTGACCACTTTTTTGCACACCATCTTTGTGCATTGACCCTCCTATATAATAATAAAAATGTAGGAATAACTATGGGTGTGAATACATTGTCATTCTTGAATTTCTTTATATGCTTGAGTTTACTATGGTGCATAAGGTGAACTTCAACAAGCTAAAACTAGAATTGTTCTCTCATTGTCATATCTATCCATCAAAATTGAAAAAATCCTCTTGGCCATTTTTGCATCATAATCCTTCAACCTGAATGTCTATTAATCTATTTTAAAATGAGATTTTTGAAAATTATTTTAAAAATGTGAAATATTTGTTATTGTCATGCGAGCCACTGTTTTGATGTATAACACCCTCTTGGTAGATTGCCAGCAAACAATCCATTTTCCATTTATCATATATATTGTCGTACAATGTGTATGTACTAAGTCCCTCTTTTTTAATGAAATGTGTATTTCATAGATACGATATAAAAACACCTTCATCATATTTATATTGAAGATTAAACAATATGTTTGCAATCCGTCCATAAATAAGGGTGGGGGCAAAAATTTTAGTTCACTTTTAATGGAATCCTCATGGGAAAAAACCTTTTGACCAAATGGATATACATTTTCTAAAAAATGGGTGCCCTCTTGAGCCTAAACTCCTACCTATATGTTATTCATTTTGGAAATCTTCCTAACCAAATGAATATGCATTTTGTAAAATGTGGTTGCCTATTTAAAAATAGATTACCGAGCCTAAAATCCTACCTACATGTAAAAGTTACTCATTTTGGTTTTGAAAATGGGCAATGATTTCTATTTAACCATTTACCTATCATTTTTTAGAACAAGTATGTGTTTTAGGGTAGGTGAAATAAAAGAGGGATTAAAATTTATTCAAACCAGAAGAAAAATGTAACAATGGCATCCAACAACCCTATCAAGATCCACCAAGTGGTCTAATTGTTGAGACAAACCCATAGGTAATTGACTCTTATCTACAATATTCTAATATTTCAAGTGATCATAAGCCCATTTAGCCACACAATTTGCTACACCGTTCCACTCCCTGGGGATATGAGTGAAAGTAATAGAATTAAAAAAAGCACACAAATCAAGAATCTGATTAACAACCAAAGCTAACTACCAAGTAACATCCTCGTAATGTTTCCAAGTCAATAGATGTACCATCACCTGCAAGTCAGATTCATAAATGATCCTGGTCTAGCCAAGAGCACAAGCGCGCTCCACAACATACAGAATAGCAGTAGCCTCCATAAAATTGTTAGTATGATGAACTTTATAAATAGACCGCGTAACTCAAACTAAATAGATGTGACACTTCACAAAGTTGGCTTCACCAAATTAACTCTAACATCAATATTTTGTTGAAACACGTTTAGCGCCTTTGGATGATTATCTTTAACTCATAACTAAACATTAATACAAACACGCATATCCCGAAGATAGGCGCAACTCAAGAGACACTGTATTTACGTCGGCTCTTAACAGATAAACTCCAGAAACTGTAACTGCCATAACTGATTAATCATAACTCAACTGTAACAGCATAGCTGACTCAGTGTGAATGCACATAGCATCTAGAACATGTATACACCATGGAAATAAACACACATAGTACCAAAACATCTGTACTGATAATTGCATATAGGATACCTGTTGTATATTATATGTTGTCATCAATGACAAACATACAATCAATTATTTGCATAGGGTCAAATCTCCAACAACTTTACCTTTGTTCATCCTGAAAACAACCTCTTCCAATTCTGGAAACTAAATCAGACGAGTGAGAGTCATTCATCGCATTGGTAAAAAGAGAGGGAAAGAAAATAGGATCAAATTCTCCTCAGCATCAGCTAGAGGGGAATCATCAACAAAAAGAGCATAGTAAAACTGACGAGCCTCGTGGGACATAGCTAGCAGAGAAGAGATCTGAAGACCTTCCAAGGTAATAGGAAAGGAAATATATGCCCCTTATTACAAAGATCCTGAATAGAACAATGAAAGAAATAAGTATCCCTATCCCCTTCTTGTTGTATGCACCCTAAAATGGTCGCCTAGACTTTGGGCCCCATTTATTATTTTATCATTTTATCAAATTTCTAAATCAATACTTTGAAACATTTTCAATTCAAATCAATTTCCTTGATCAAATTGTAATTTATCCAATTATTTCAATATTTCCTAAGGTTTGATCATTTTTATTTAATTAAAATATTTAATCTCCCTTTTAATTAAATGAAATTTCTCTTATTTAATTAAAAGATCTAATCTCCCTTTTAATTAAATTCCTCTTATTTAATTAAATTCAATTCCTCCCATTTAATTAAATAAAATTCTTCTAATTTATTTAATTGAAAGAAAACCTCTCTTT
>MU224943.1:1173647-1188766 GCA_018584345.1 Thuja plicata
GGCTTCTATGCCTTGATGCGAGCATGGTTTTGCTATATTAAATTGGGTAAGCTAACATCACAGTCATCTTGACCTTTATGTCTTTGATGCTTATGTTATAATCTTTCCACATTTCAAATCCGATATATATCACATTCATATCTTCATAGTTGCACTCGTGACTAATGATGGTTGTGTGATGTTTCTGATATAAATCGCATTCATATCTTCATAGTTGCACTTGTGACTAATGATGATTGTGTGATTTTCCGATGTCCGTTAATAATGGCCCAATGATGAAAATAAGTTCCTTAAGGTTAATAATGGCCCAATGATCAAATTGTAATTTACCCAATTATTTCAATATTTCTTAAGGTTTTATCATTTTTATTTAATTAAAAGATTTAATCTCCCTTTTAATTAAATGAAATTCCTCTTATTTAATTAAAAGATCTAATCTAAAGCTCTTCAAGATTGGATGAAGGAAGATCTATAGTGTTCCCTATTAACTTCATCTCAGTTGACTGGTTCCAGTCAATTTCGATCACCTTGCATCCTATTATTCTCAATAGAGGCAACTCCTTTATTCCTCAAGAACACATTTCCAAATGATCAAACCCGAAAAACCATGGAGGGAAAAACATACCCAAAAAGTGTGCGAGAGGAGAGTCAAACTATTTCAAACATAATGCTAATCACAATTTAAAATTTTAGTGAGGATTTCGCGCATGTCTCCTTTCCATATCCTTCATTCCCAAGAATTCATTAGGAAGTGGGTCATTCATGTGCCACTTCATCACTCTATCACTTCGGACCACAATGTTAGCAAAGTAATCTACAATAGTGTTACCCTCTAAAAAAATATGAGAAGTCTTGCATTCAACGAAAGAGTATAATATTCATTGATTCATCAATCCAAAGTTTAATAGTCCATCAGGGAGTTTGGTTACTTTTAGACATTGTATGATAGTGTTTGAATCTTCTTCAATATCTAAGTTTCACAATAAGGCTAACAATATTTTTAAAAATATCTAGACCAAGTTAAAATGTATTACAAATGAGAATGCCTAGTTTTTTAATAAAGGTTTTCTGGTGTTGGACATATTTTTATATTTGATAGTTATTTTCTAAACAAAGGGACTCGTAAACTTGAAATGACATATGTTTCTATTTTTTCCAATATTCCACAATCAATAATATAAGGCCCTCATGTAACACAAGGTTCTTTGGATTTTTCCCATTCTCTTTTATAGCATGAAAGGAAATTCAAACCATGCGATGAAAATGGTTTAGCAGCATGAAATGACGCCCATTCACCACAATAGATTTATTTTCTAGGGAGAAAATTGTATAATCACCTTCAAGATCGCAACCCACAATTCCTTAATTGTAATCATTTCATAACCCCTCTTATTTTTTACCAGAGTTTCCCCTTCTCCATATTTCGCAAAATTCTTTGGTGTGGTGTCAGAGTCCTTTCGGCCCCTGAAGAATGTTTTCCCTTCCATGGAAAGATCTGTGACTTCAGTGATGAGCTCCTCTATAACCTCGCAACTCCTTCCAAACAAGTAGACTTTCCCAGTCTTCTAGATTTATGCAAAAAAAAATTGAAATTGGGTTCAAAGTTGTGGAGACATTCCAAGAAAGGTGTAGCCCCTCCCTTCTTTAGGATCCTCCAAATGGTTGGATCCTTCTTAACTTCGTCACAGTTGACTGGTTCCAGACAAGTTTGATCACCCTTCATCCTACTATTCTCAATAAAGGTGGCTTCTCTATTCCTTAGTAACACGTATTTCCAATGATCAAACCCCAAAAACCATGGAGTAGGGCAAAACACACCCAAAAAGTGTGCAAGAGGAGAGTCCAAATGGTTTCAAACTTAGTGCTAATTGTGATTAAAAATGTAAGTGAGGATTTCGTGCATGTATCCTTTGCAACTGCATTATTCCCAAGACTTCATTAGAAAGGGGGTCATTCATGTGCCACTTTATCACTCTTATCACTTCAGACCCTTATGTTGTCAAATTAATCTACGATAGTGTTACCATCTCAAAAAAATATGAGAAATCTTGCATTCGGTGAAGGAGTTTATAAATATTCATTGATTCATCAATCTAATGTTTAATAGTCCATAAGGGAGTTTGGTTACTTTTATACATTGTATGATATTGTTTGAATCTCCTTCAATATCTAAGTTTCACAATAAGGCTAACAACATTTTTTAAAATATCTCGACAAATTTAAAATGCATTACAAATGAAAATGCCTAGTTTTTAAATAAAGGTTTTCTAGTATTGGAAATATTTTTCTATTTGATAGTTATTTTCTAAACGAAGGGACTCATAAACTTGAAATTAAATACGTTACTATTCTTTCCAATATTTCATAATCACTAATACAAGGCCCTCATGTAACACAGGGTTCTTTGGATTTTTCCCATGCTCTTTTATATTTTAAGTAATAGAAAATTGGAGGTAGAAGGGATAGGAAATTAGAACCTTGCAATGAAAATGGTTTAGCAACATGTAATGGTGTCAATACACGATAATGGATCTATTGTCGCGGGAGAAATATTGTATAATCACCTTGAAGACCGTAACCCACATTTTCTTAATTGAACTCATTTCATAACTCCTCTTCGTTTTTACTAGAGATTCGCCTTCTCAAAATCTCACAAAATTCTTCATTGTGATATTGGAGTCCTTTCAACTCCTAAATATTTTTTTCCCTTCGATTGAAATATTTGTGACTTCAATGATGAGTTCCTCTATAACCTCTCATGTCCTCCCAAATAAGTAAACATTACATTCTTCTAGATTGCTGCAATTTTCTTTTTTATTTTGCGGTCAAAGCTATGGAGACATTGCAAGAAAGTGAGTAACCCCTCCCTTCTTTAGGATCCTCCAAATGGTGGGATCCTTCTTAACTTCTTCACAGTTGACTGAATCGAATTGATTTTGATCACCCTCCATTCTACTATTCTCAATTGAGGTGGCTCTTCTATTCCTCGAGCACACATATTTACGAATGATCAAACCCAACAAACCATGGAGGGGAAAAACATCCCCAAAAAGTGTGCGAGAGGAGAGGCCAAACTGTTCCAAACTTAATGCTAATCATGATTTAAAATGTTAGCAAGGATTTCACGCATGTCTCCTTTCCAACTCCATCATTCCCAAGACTTCATTAGGAAGGGGGTCATTCATGTGTCACTTCATCACTCTTTCACTTTGGACTCCAATGTTAGCAAAGTAATCTACAATACTATTACCGTCTCAAAAAATATGGGAAATCTTGCATTCAACGAAGGAGATTATAATATTCATTGATTCGTCAATCCAATGTTTAATAGTCCATAAAGGAGTTTGGTTACTTGTAGACATTGTATGATATTGTTTGAATCTCCTTCAATATCTAAGTTTCACGAGGCTAACAACATTTTTTTAAATATCTAGACTAAGTTAAAATGCATTACAAATGAGATTACCTGGTTTTTTAATAAAGGTTTTCTAGTGTTGGACATATTTTTCTATGTGATAGTTATTTTCTAAACAAAGGGACTCATAAACTTGATATGACATATGTTACTATTTTTTAACAACTTGTAACTTTATATATCTTTAAAGATATCTAACCAATCTAAAACATCATTTTCTTAGAAAAAAAAATTAACACTTCGTTAACTTAAACTATGATGATCATACACGACGAGTTTAAAATAAAAAGAATTCTTAGCCTTATAATCTTTTACATTAAAAATCACTTCTACATGAAAACTCAAAAGAAAATGTTCTAAAACTTGGATAAAATCTTGAAGTGCTCTTATTAATATCTATTATTCTAATATTTTATATATAATATCATACAAAAGGAAAATGCATTTTTACACTTACATTTCTTTCATTCATACTACTAGATTAGCTAAAATACATTGTTTAAGCTAATTAACTTTTTTAGTGTATTAATTAATTTGTTGTTTTAAATTCTCCATCTTATAAAACCAACACCACCAATACATAATCATTCCACATTTATGAGCACAATAAAATCCACATTCATAGTCCTTTAATTTTAATAAGTTTTAATTGCTCTTCCATAACCAACAATCCAAAAGTATGATCATTTTCATATTCTTGCACAAACAAAATTTCAAAAAGTTTATCTATATTATTGTAGGGTGTCATCATTTGAATCATAAAAATACAAACACAAAATTTTACCTCTATCACAACTTTATCTCAGCTTAATCATAATTTAATTAAAAACTAACATTTTCACAATTTCCTTTATTGTAATTTTTTTAACATCAATCCAAAACTAACATTTTTTATTTTATTTTTTTAGCATCAATCTTCTAGGGCATGAATAACAAGTCAATTACATTTACCGAGGACATGCAATACCACAAAAGGCACCTATTTACATCACCATCCTCCACAAGAAAGAAGATACTTTGAAATACAAATTCTACTAGTTATAAGATAAAAACTATTTAATTCAACCAATGTTTGACATGTAAAATTTCAAGTAAATTATAATTTAATTATAACATTCAATAGGGTAAAAGGACTACAATTGGTTACAGCTAACTTTGCATACTTAATTGAGGTAGCAAACAATAACATATTTCTATAAAAAAAATTAGATGTTTTCATATGCGACTTAACTACTTAAAGCTAAGGTTTCAACTTCTGGCCAATAACGATGCACTCTACAAGAGATGTATGTGTGAAAAGGTCAAAAAAGTGTTGACTAATACCTGACCCCCATTGCACCAATAATCACTCACTCAAATCACCACAAATCACCAATACTTGTGGATAGATGCCCCAATAGTGGTTCACAAATCTCTAGTATTAGTTAACAAATCTCTAGTATTGGTGCACAAATGAACTAATCATGGATCAGTGATCCACTACTAGTGACTTAATTGTATAACAATGAGTGAACAATTATTGTACCCCAAGCCACTACTCATCTCTTTTCCCAATTATCTTCCATTCTCCATTATTCAAATTTCAATAATGACAAACAAAATTTCAAGTAAATTGTAATTTCATGGTAACATTCCATATTATCTTTCATTTCTCAATTATTCTAATCTTTATTCCAACTGGCATTGATTTTAATTTGAAGGTCTACGTCATTAGTTAGACTAATCATTAGTTAAGGGACTCAACTAAGCTCCCTACAAAATGCACCATTGATCAAATTTCAAAAGCCAAAAAACCTAACAAATTTTCACAAAATTTTCAGCATCTATTCCTTGTGATCTACATATTTTGTGGCCGAAAACCACAAAAATAATTGCAAAAATATCACTGTGTTTTCACAAATTTGAAAAATAAAAGGTTTTAGTTTTTTTGTCTTTGGTACATTTTCCCTAGAGCATAAGCTTAGCCCGTGGCATTGTTAAGAGTTAGTTGCTTCTATAGAACTAAACAAAACAAAATAAGAATATAAACTATATCAAAATTTTGTAAACGGCTATTCTCTATGCAAATTGACCATTGACCAAATTTCAAAAATCAGAAAACACAATGGATTTTCGTAAAATTTTCAACATTTCTTCTTTATGATTTGCATATTTTGTGGTGAAAAACAAGAAAAAAAATTGCTAAAAAAAGTATGTTTTGACAAATCTGAAAATTGAAGAAAAAAAAGATAAAACTTTCAAATAATAAAAAATCTTTCATTTTAAGAACTTTTAAATTAAAGAGATCAAAAAATCATAATTAAAAAAAATTACAAATCTCCACAATATCCTTGATGAAACCATGAAAAAGATTGAACTCTAAATTAAAAAGATGTCAAAATATAATTTGAATTATTACACTTCTAAAAAGACTTTAAAATTATAAACATAATCAAAATTAATTTATTAAAATAGACAACTTCTAAATTTAAAAAACATCAAGATATAGTCTTAATAATTACCCTTCTAAAAACAAACATAAACCTATTCTAAACTATTAAAATAAATAACTTCTAAATTAAAAAGATAACACAAAAGAATCTTAATAATTAACTTTTAAAACCAAACAGTATATTGAAAACTATTAAAAATACAAACATGTTTAGATTTATAATGTAATATTCAATAAATTGTAACATTATAATTATATTTGTTTAAATGATTAATGAAATCTTCTAAACATATATATTTACCATAGCATAGAAAAAAATAAAACCGAGGACCTACAATTACAATATCAGTTGTCTTTCTTTTGGTGTAGGTAATTCATTAAAAAGGGAATTCTTAAATGATAAAATTTTAGTGTAAAATAAACAAAGTTTCTGAGTACAGAAACTAATACTTTGATTATCTATTAGATGATGCAAATTTACATTGATAACAAATAAAATATGAAAATACAACATAATCTATGCCTAGTTGCTTGTGTGGCTGGCTAATTTGACACTTGAACTCCCTTTAAAGGAGCAAAGCGTGAGAGGTATTGCACAAAGGCAGAAGAACAAGGATTGATAAAAAGCTTCAATCATTCATGATTTTCGTGGAAGCCAGATTTGGCTGGCATGCATGCAAGCAAAAGCAAAAGCAAAAGCAAATGCAAGTGTAATGTTGTAGGTGAAAGTCAATACCCGAACCACCACCCTTGCATAGTGGTGAAGCAGAGAGCTGCTACTCCACACCACACGGCAAGGCCAACTTTCACATGTTTGTATGTGGTGCGTTCTTGACTTTACAAGAACTCCTCCATCTGTTTCAAGAAACACATACAAAAGACTCAAATGCTAATGCAGATTACAGTACCAAAGAATCACAGTGTTGAAGAAAAGAGGTACAGAAAACTCAATAACAAGAAGTATGGAAGGACCTTGCTATCTTGGTGATGTTTGCAGGTCTTTAAGGATTTTCACAATTGAGAGCAGCTTTAATCCTGTCCACTGTACAGGAAATGAGGCTGTTGACAGTGGCAACAGATCCCAGAGAGAGCTTGGCCGTTGGAACCGAGTCCACCAGAATTTGGAATGCCACTGTGAGTAGAGACCCTCCTCCTTCGTTTCCATTGCCATTGCCATTTGCATTACTGCTATGGCTGTGGCTATTGCTATTACTAACTGAGTTAATGCACTTGGGCCCATCTGGTAAAATGGCAAATCCTGATGGTAAAATGGCCACGTAATCTGGATCTGCTCCATTTAGAACTTCATTCATGGCTGCAATGTCGACTGGAGCATAGATCACGAATGATCCTGCTGCATCCACGCAGCTCTCCTGTAGTATCAACATGTTGCTTTGATTCGAATTCACGCTCTGCCATCCACACATTTACAGATTATAATGAGGTTAGTTGTAACATCTCTAGATTTGAAATTAGTAATACTGTGTCACTACTTTGACATGTAAATGACTGTAGAATGCTTGTGAACATTGATTAGAATGGTGGGTTTCAAGTTTCTGCTATGGATAGGCACATACATTGACGCGTAGAAGAGAGACACAATTGCCAGGGTCTTGTCCGTTGGCAATATGAGCCATTTCCTGAACCAACCCACCATTCGAAAGGATATCCCACTGCCAATCATCAAACAAAATAAAAATGGTTTCTTGATTGGAAATTGTTGATCAAAAGTAGAACATTTGGTAGAGGAGCATACCTCATTTCTAGAATTTTCATCTCTGAGGAAATCAAAGAGTGTCTTTGGGGGGACGGGGAGCCAGAAAGAAGTGGCAGCACTGAGAACAATGCCAGGAGGTCTGCCAGGATCATCTACGCTCTTTCTGATCATTACTCGCACATCCTCAGCCCCACTTCCAGAGAGACTGGTCCACGTGTGAGCGCTCGATGCGCTCACTCCTCCACAGAAGCTTATTCCCATGCGCTCCGCCAATTTCAACATGCTCTTCCGTCCCTCCGGATTCGGAATCACTGCACAAATAAACCCAACCATCAATGCACTATTTCAATGGGATTGATTTGCAGTAGCACTGCACATATAGATTCACCTACCTCCGAGATCCTTGGCATTGATGTTGCTCGCCAACACACTCGCCAAACGTTCACATTGTCTCTCCAGATTCGCTATCCAGCGTTTGGCGCCGAATGCCAGACTCGAGTTCACCAGCTGACGATAAATGTGGTGCACTGCTCTCTCATCCACTTCGATATGCTCCACCCATGTCACCTGTTTCACCATTCACATCATTCTCTTCACACACTTCTTTTCTCAAACAATTTGGGATGCATCATCATAAAACAAACATTGAGATTCTTATATTAAAGTGTTACAGATATTTTTAAAAAGAAGTTGAGATGCATCATAGAAATGTCAACTGATGGGACTGATGGGACTGATCCTGGGCATTTGAATTGTAAAAAAATAAAAACTGCATGCCTTGGAATAGCCATTGGGCATTTCTTGAATGAGGCAGCCGGATGGCCGTCTTCGGCACCTTATCATGTTTGCAGGGTTTCCTCGTAAGCTGTCCAGAGAAACATCAGCAACAGCCCATAATCCTTCCGAATGCTGCTTACAGTACCTCACCAAGTAATTCTCACGAGTGGGCACTAATGGCGAAGGCACATGAAACTCCGCATACATCTATAAAACAAATAAAAAATCAGTTTTTTACTTCTTCAGTATTAAAGATCATGGGCAATGTGATGCACAATAATCTCCCCAAAAAAGAAAAGGAAAATCATCTCCACCATTAATGGCATACACCCGTGCACTAAATGAGTTAAGATTACCACTTGCAAGGCGCCGTTGTAATTGCCTGCCACGCCTGTTGAAAACACATCCACCGTAAATGCCCTTGATATTATGCCAGGAAACATGCTCGCCCACTGGTTCTGCAAAGACCAAAAAACCACCAGCGCTCTAACAATTCAAACTTCTTTCAATTTCAACCAAAAACTGATCCTTTTAGAACCAAAAACTGAAACTTTTAGAACCAAAAACATAGATTTTTAGCATACCACATCCATTAGAGTCTCAACAAGATTGATGGCATTCATGATAACAATAGAAGAAGCTCTAGATGCCTCGATCCTCGATCCAAAGGGAGTTGGGCCGATACCTCTCGGGAAGCTTGTGATGTATTCATCCTGGTTAAGAATTTCAGTAGAAGGGTAGTCGGGATGCGAGGTCCACAAGGGTTCCCCCATCTGTGCCATTCTCACCAGTTCCTCCATTGCAGTCACAGCAAGCTCAACCACCATGGGCTTTTCCACCTCACTCGGCCCCACAATAGACTTGCTGTTATTACAATTACTGCTTATTTCACCCACCGAGGAAGAGCCATAAATGTCTGCTCCCAGAGATGGCGGTAAGCCATAACTCCCCACTGCCAGATCGAGATTCGAACGTGAAAGAGAAGCGCCGAGCGGCGGGGCAGCTGGTGCAATTGATAACAATGGCTTCCCAACATATTTGGCAGCAATTCCCGAAATGCGATCGATCTCTTCTCTGAGCCGAGCGTTTTCCACACGGAGTTGTTGTTCGTCGAATGACATCTCTCCAAGGGCGGCGGGACCTCCGCAGTTGGGGCACGAAGCGTTGCTGAGAGCTTCTCTGTACCGCATATTCTCCGCCCGCAGCTTCTCATTCTCTGATCTCAGCTGCGAGTTCTCGTGACGCTCATGCTGAGTCTGCTCATTCACACTAGGGTTTTCATCACTTTCCCGTACATTGGCCAAAAAATCAATCATTCCACATCAACCCTAACTACACTTTTCACTGCACAATCTACGAGGCTAAATCTCATGGTCGTCTAACATATAATAAAAACGTTGGAAGACATCGGAATTGAGATGCATCAGAAAAAAGGTGAAAGTTTTAGGTGTGAGAGACCAGTTGTGACTCAAGGGGGACTCGTATAGAATGCCTCTCGCCGCCATTAAAAAGTTCAGGTGAAGAGTTGAGAAAACTAACCTTCATTTGAGTGCGTTTATTCTGGAACCAAAACTTGACTTGGAGAGGCTCGAGACCGAGTTCTCTGCTGAGCTCCTTTCTCTGTTTGTCATCCGGATGTGGGCACTCTTTGAAAAACCTGCGTGAGAAAACCCCATCTTTTGTTCATTCATATCCTCCCACCAAATGAAAGAACGAATGGAGGAAACAAGAAATGTTCTTACATTTCCATCTCTTGAATTTGGTGCTGAGTATGGCGATGGTATCTCTTCTTTCGAGGCCTGCGATCGCCAGCATCCTGATCTTCATCTCCGCCGCCTTCGATGTTATCACTGCCGGATTTGCTCTCCAACTCATCCTCTCGTAAGACCATGGCCCCCTCGCTCTCCGCCCTTGCACTTCCACTCAAATCATGCTCAAACTGCCCTTCTCCCGCCATGTTGGGCTAAACAACACATGGAACCAAACCTCAAACTCTCTAAAACGACTCTAAATCTTCTAACAACACTACTAAACGGGTTCTAAATCTGTATCTGTGTGAAGAAGCAACTAATATGGAAAAAGAGAAGAAGAGGAAAACGAACCGACCTGTGCAAGAGAGAGTCCAGGGGAGGAGGTAGTAAAACCGGGCTTGGAGAGACTCTGGCGGGCCATGAGAGGGGGCACATGTCTGGCCGGAACCATCAAACCGGCTGGCATGTTGGTCAACCCAGATGAATCCACTACTGAAACTTGACAACACAGAGAGATGGGGGGGGAGATGAGCTTTCAGTATCAATATCGATCCCTAGAAGAAAACCCTTGGAGTGGTGGTGAGGAGATCTGAGAAGGAAAGATTGAAGCTTTTGTCGCCATGATTGCCGTACAAGCAGATCTGAAGGGACGCCTGTGAACAATCTCTCATCTCTCGTCAGCGGGGCAGTGGACGACCGGAATGAGAACCGAGAAAGGAGGAGGAGGGTATCGGAAAATGGGAGGACGGTAGAGGAGTAATTGCGAGCATTAAATGGAGAATCCGGGGATCAGATCTTCCGGTGAAAATGCCGAGCAAATGACGGCTTCTTCGAACTAATTGCTCACAACAAAATAGGCGTGGTGCAGTGCAGTGAGCAGTAACAATAACCGCACCGCAATAAGTTTTAATGAGCGGGGGGAGTTTGCTGCCTGGGATTCTTTACTGCTATCATTTAATGACTCGCTCCTCTTACTCCTTCATTCATTCATCTGGGTACGCAAATTTAATGTTGACTCAACAACTCTTTTCTATCTTCATCTCCTGCGATCTTTCTTCCCCCGCCGTCCAAAAAGCGCTTTGCAATTGGTGACTTTGTATTTCACACCACCCTTCCTATCTTTAAATAGCAATGTAACTCGTTGAAAAAATACGCGGTAAATGGTTTGAAGTAGGTGGGTATTGGAAAAAGGGTACTCTTGTGTTATGAATAATTTTGGATATCTTCAATTTCTTAAACACCACATCAAATTTTTACAATATTTTTAAGGTGTATTTATACAACATTTAAGTGTTTATAGCTATTGTCTTTGGTTTTTTGGTAGTTAGAATAACATCGAATTTTAACAATATTTTGAAGGTGTTTTTATACATTATTTAGGTGCTTATAGCTATTTTCTTTGGTTTTTTTTGGTAGTTGGAATAAGTTGTGGGGTTTGTTATATAGGCAAGGGTCAAAGAAGTGGTCATTTTGAGTTGGTATCCTATTCATATTTCATAATGCCAATTTATATACACAAGGGTCAAAAAAGTAGTCATTTTGAGTTGGCGTCCTATTCATTTTCCATATTGTCACTTAACCATTTGCTTTGACCACCACACAAATTGCACAATCGACCCAATGCTTATGCACAAATGCCTGAATAATCGTGCAATGTTGGTACCAATAAAAATGCACAATTTGTCTACTAGATAATTTTTTAGTGGCTAGTAAAATCCTATGAAGTTAATTGGAACATGGGTTGTAATCGGGCCTCTTCCCCTAGCTGCGGGATTTTAAAAAAAACACACAAAATATAATAAAACCGATTTTTTATTTCCTTTTTAAAATTCAAGGAGGTGATTATTAAGGGAATATACACTTAGCATTTAAAAAGCTATGGTAAAATTAAATATTTATGGTGTAAAAGATTAAAGAGATATAAGTATCGAGACATGCATATTTTAATTGTCATTGAGAATAAATGTATGCTTCAAAAATAATATCTCTAACATAATGTATTTAAGATATCCATTTTGTATAACAAGAATGTATATAATTAGTTGATAAATTTTATTTATTTTTAAGATAAATTTTATATTCTTAATTAAAATACGAGTCTTTTTAAAGAATTCCTCAACAATCATATATATTAGAGCTCCTTTTTTTTTGTTACTTTTTAACCCTTAAATAATTTTTAAAAGGTATTATTGTGAAAGCTTGAAGTCGCAAGAACAATTATTTAATATGACATTCTAGTGATCTTGATTATTGCACCTCTTTTCTTCCCTTCTTAATGGGAAATTATTATTTTTTGCAACTTTACCTTCTTTCTTCCATTACAATTGATTTAATTGTTTTTTCAATTTAAAAAGTATGAACAAATGTATGTGTTTGTAATTAATAATATTTACTTTGTTAGCTATTTATTTATTTTATATAACATTATTTTATTAACACGCAACTCATGTTGCCATTATAGGTTACGTCCCTCGACATAACAACTATATGTAAAATGCGTCTATAACAAAAAATAAACACTTACAATTGTTAATATTGTCAACATTGATTTATATCAACTTTCTTAAAATATTGAGTTATCTGAATTCGTTGTTGAAAATATTTAACATATATTTGTAATTTAGTTTGGATCCCATAATAAGGAGGAGTTGCTTAGAATTGTTATTCAAGTCAAATAAAGGTTTAATGTCTAGCCAATAATACCATTTCAAAGAGAAAAGGTCTCATATATCACTAATTCTTCTAACACATTCCCTAAACAAATTATAAGCTTAACTACGATATTTTGTGGCTAAGCATCATATTTGACATTATATATGTATATTCTACCAAATGGAGGAAGATGGAAACGTAAAATTGTGTTGTAATTAGACCACCCTTTCTATCTTTAAATAAGTAACTCGTTGTAAAAGACATGATAAATGGTTTAAAGTAGGTAGGTGTAGGGGGAGGTTATCAGTAGTGTTATAGCTAATAATTATTGGATATCTTACATCAAATTTTGATGATTTTTTTTTGTTGTCTTCGTGTACAAATTAATTTTTTCTAGCTATTGTTTTATCTTTTTGGTGGTTATGAAGAGCTTTGTGGGATTCGTTATACACACAAGGGTTTAAAAGTGTTCATTTTGAGTTGGCATCCCATACATATTACATAGTCCCCAAATAATTGTTCACTTTGACCACCACAAACTTTACGCAATTGATCCAATACTTATGCATAGATGTATGAATAATTGTGCATTGTTGGTACCAATAAAGTTGCACAATTGGTCTAGTTACTAACTCTTTTTTAGTGGTTGGCCCCATAGATGATTTTTCTAACTATGGACATACCAATGCGAATTGATTATTTATAACTATTGTTTTGTCTTTTGGTTGGTTATGAAGAGCTTTGTGGGATTCGTTATACACACAAGGGTCAAAAAGTGGCCATTTTGAGTTGGCATCCCATACATATTACATAGTTCCGTATTAATTGTTCACTTTCACCACCACAAAATTTGCACAATTGATCCAATACTTATGCACAAATGCCTCAATAACTGTGCATTGTTGGTATCAATAAAGTTGCACAATTGGTCTAGTTACTAACTCTTTTTTCTAGCTATGGGCATACCAATACATGGTGGTTGACCCACTAGATGATTTTTAATGGGCTTTTAATTAGCAAAATCCAATAAATGGTAATTAAAACATGGGTGGTAATTGGACCTCTTCCCCTAGCCATGTTGAAGGGATTTTTAAAAACATAAAACACAATAAAACCATTTTTATATTTATTTTTAAAATTTAGAGGAGGTTATAAATTGAATATACACTTAGCAATTATAAAGTTATGGTAAAAATAAAATATTTATGGAATAAAAGATACAAGAGATATCACTCTCAAGACTTGTATATTATAATTGTTATTAAGAATAAGTAGATGCTTCGAGACTCATATCTCTAATGTGACATATTTAAGATATATATGTTAGTAGTATTCAATTTAAGCATCAAACAATCAATGGTTATTTCATATTTCACTTATACTAATTTTATAAAATTTCTAAATAACAAAATTGATTCGAACTAATTGATAAATTTCATTGATCTATAATATAAAATTTAATACTCTTTATTAAAAAATGAGTCTTTAAATTCTTCAGCAAATTATGTACATGCAAACCTTATCTTATGTTACTTCTTGACCCTATTTTTTTTTTCAAAAGTATTATTTTAAAAGCATTAAAGCACAAAATAATTATTTAATGACTTACTTGTGATCTTGATTATCGCACCTCTTTTATTTTACGCTTTATAGTAATTATTTTCCACCACACATTTACCTTTTCTCTTATGCTCCAATTGATTTAATTATTTTTAATTTGAAAAGTAATGAACCAATGTATGTGTCTTTTAATTAATAATATTTACTTTGTCATTTTTTATTAGATTAGCATAGGAAAGGACTCATACTCATTACAAAATCGTCATACAGCCAAATGGGGTGAATGTCACCGGGAGTGAGATTAAATAAAACACAAAGGAAAGGAGACTTTGGAGAAGAACAAACAAAACACAAAAGCATAGAGAACTAGTTAGGGACCAACCAATAGATTAACTATTAATAAGGTAATTTAATCCCTTCATTGCTTGTCATTCCTTGTGCATCATATCTAAATTCTCCTCAAAGGAGACATGTTAGAACCCAAATCCTTAGCAACTACATTAACCTAGGTGGTGGAGTTAAGGAATTCAATAAAATGTGTCTTTTTTATGATTTTGATGTAGGGGGTGCTTGGAATCGGAGACACTGCTTCCGTCCTCCTTCATGTCTTCTCCTTCTTCTCAAATTCCAGTGCTTGGTTCCTATTGTAAAACTTGAATATTGATGGTTGTGTTCTCTATCGAGTCCCTGTAGTTGTATGCACCCTAAAATGGTCACCTAGACTTTGGGCCCCATTTCTCAATTTATCAAATCCCTGAATCAATATTTTCAAATATCAACAATATCAATTATATCAATTTCCTTGATCAAATCATA
>MU224943.1:1197358-1214046 GCA_018584345.1 Thuja plicata
AAAGTAGTCTCTAATTAAATCTTGAAACCATGCATTAATTATGGTTACCCATACATTAAATGACGTGGATCAATCTTTAATTAACATTACATATCCCAATAAAATTAACTAAGTCGGCCAGAGATCTTAAATCTCATCATTAATCAAACTTCTGTAAGTTGGCCTTCATCACTGTTTTCACTCGGCAATTTCAATGGTGCTCGGCATTGAGAAACTTTTTGCTTGTCACGAACAACTTTACTCAGCATAAGCCAAACTTGCTCGTCAAAAGCAACTTTACTCGGCACAAGCCAAACTTGCTCGGCACAGAACAACCAGAAAAACTGTCTTTGAAAGATAAACAACAAATTACTTTGCCAGAGTGCCAACTGATCAAGTACCCTTTGAATTGCCTTAACTCAACCATTCACTTGGTCTTCTTGTTAAATCTTCTTCATCAACAATAGATATGGTACTCAAACAGATAACAATAGTCTCACCAATTAAGGTTTGACATCAATGACAAAATAACAATTGCTTGCAATGTCACTTTCCAACACTTGCAAGTTCTTTAATTCCTCCCTTTTATGATGAATTTATTAAAATATTTCAAATTAATCCCTTTTAACTAGCTCGCAACACTTGTCCCTCAGGCTTAATGGCTTAATGGTTAGATGGTGAGCATCTTCCCTTTAAGCCATTAATTCAACCCTTGGATTTTTCTGAACTTGCACACTTTTTAACCCCTTTGTTGAAATAAATTCAAATTAAAAAATCATTTAAATCTACACACTTTACCAGATTGCGCCAAGTGGCACCCTTTGATTGGTCTGCAGGTCAACTTGGTGCCACATGTCAATGTCTGATTGATGCCTCTGAACTGCACTAGATTTGTGCCACTTGGCGCCTGCTCTGCACCATGTGGCATCCTCTAATTCACTCGCCAGTCCACTGGGCGCCACATGTCTAAGATGCCATTTTGACCAATGGCTTAATGGCTTAATGGTATCCTCCTTGCAACTTTCTCATTAAGCCATTAAGCCATCCTTTAATCTTGCTTGCCTCAAGATCCGCGCCCAAAACTGCAGCCTCTTAAGCCAACTCACCTGCCATGTCAGCCTTGCGGGTTCCATCAAAATTTGGGTATTGTTCCTCTGAGCACAATTTTCGAGGCAAATCCTCAGCTCCTACACGCATGGATAGCTTCCTCTTGCTTCTTCAAAGTCATATGAGTGTCTTGTTGGATATAAACATTTCGAAATCCCATTTCCTGCTCAATGTGGGATAAATCCTTTTGAGCTTTTTAAAGCTTTAGTGCATTTTCCCCCAAAATATGGGGCCCACCGTAGTGTTGAGTCTTCCAACCAAGGGGCCCACCAAGTGGCCTCTTGGTTCCTTAGTCACTTTGACAGCTATGCATTTGCATATAAAAACATTCCAAATCAATGTCACCCATTGCATGTGGGATTAATCCACTTAACTATGCGTGGCTTCTTGTTTTAATGTCTACGTAGGTAGCTCCCATACTTCCTTCATACTTCTGCACATGCTTATGGACTTGGTTTTACACCATGCGCGGGGTCCTCCTTGCATCCACATTAAATCACACTGCAATGTTTTTGTATTGCATTTAAAATGGCAGTTTTAAAACTCAATTAATCTCCTTGTATAAGTAGCGCAACATATGGCAATGTTTGCACAGGCCTTTAATGAGTTTACACCTGTCAACTACAATTTTCCTTGAATTTTGCTACTTAAAATGTTTTTCTTATAACCCCCAATACCCTGCGCAGACCAGCATGATCAAAACTAAGTATTTTACATGATTTTTGTATGTCTTCCACCCTCAATGTGTTGCGTTGGCTAGTCTCTTCAATGGGTTTTTAATGTTTTTTTAAAAGATTACTCCACCTCCAATACCTACGCAGCATATTCTTCCACCTTTTGTGCAACCTTCATTGCCTGGCAATATGCGCAAGCTCCCTGGCATTTGATTATTAAAACCAAACTTCAAAACTTAGCGCATACTTTAGAAACAATGTGCAGGCCTTTCATTTCCAATAGGCATCATTTGGTTTCAACACCTGTCAATTTGCATTTGGCTTGAAAGTTTCACATGCCTTTAAATGTCTTACGCAGACTTGTTGTTGCTGGCCTCCTCTTTCCAAAACTCACGCAGCATATTCTTCCACCTTTTTTATGAAGGAGTTTTCTTTTGTTCCAGCGCAACATAAAAGACTTCTGGTTTTACATATGCCAATTGTAAATTCCTTTGCATTTTAAATGTATTCCAGTCCTGCGCATATACTTGGGATGTTTTTTGGACTTGCAAAGTTTTGTTTTATACATATTACATTTGCTAATTGCTTTGGAGTGTTTTAAAAATGTTTAACACTTCCTCCTTACTGTATTGCACGGGATACTTATGTTTCATATGGTATGAGTGTAGTTTGAGAAGTTTATACAAACTTTACCCCCTTTATTAGCATGGGCCTTTCAAAGCATTAAAACACAGGGGCCTCTCCCTGCTAACACCTGCCAAATGCATCTTGTAATGCCTCCCAAATTTGTGCAGGCTTCTTTTCCAGTTCTTTCACCTTCTCATCTGATAAATACATTAGCAGCTAGTTTGAAAATGCTATATCCTTAGAGCCTCGTTCAATTGTCAGGTCTAGAGATGTAACATCAGCACATATAAATTCCACATTTCCTGAATTCCCACAAGCTCAGTAATAACAAATAAACTAGTATAAACCGATTGTAGCATTTTGAAAATTTTACTTGCACAGATTCGCCAAGACTCCTCTTAGCACCATTTCATTTTTAAACATCTTTGTTCCCTGTGAGTTCATTTGTATGCATCAAATACTTGTTCTTCCAGCTCAGGGAACATAATATTTGGAGGATCTTCCTGGAATCAGACACTTTTCATCAATCCTTACATCAACTGCGACCCCCAATTTCACCACTTTATCACTGTGCCTGATTTAAATAAACTGCTACATTGACCAGCCTTAAAAACCGGCGAAATCAAGTAACCAGAATGTGGCGCTTGGCACACATGTTCCATGGTTAACATTTTTTCACATTGTAAAGTGAAGTTTGACAAAACCAAATGGTTCAAAAGATTTTAAACATCCAAGTTGCCTCTTTAGGATAATTCTACAAATTACCCTGTCAAATAACAATGAACTGCATTTGGTTTCGACCTTGAAAACAAGTCAAACGATCTCCTGAGGATCTGAGATTATGGATTTTGGAAAAATGTGATATGGAGATAATGAATCTAGAAGTACAAATCATGATGATCAACAGTCACATTTGGGAGATCCTTGAAGATAGCCACTTGAAATTACAGAAAATGACAACATGAGGAATACTGATTTCTGCAAATGAAAAGAATCTTGAAAAGTGTGCAATCAAAACCCTCAGGACCTGAAACCTTGCAAACTTGAAGTAAATTTGGTGTACAATATAGGGCAACCATTTTCCTGATGTGACCAATCACAAGATTCTTCTTATAATCTCACAAAAGGGGCCTCCGACCAAACTGTGCAATTGATCTGCATTAAATTGTTAGAAACTGTATATGGAATCGGATTGGCAAACTGGGCAAACAGATTCATCATGGCTTGAAAATATTCATGGTAGCATATTTCCATGCCTATAATATAGGGGAGCATTCAAATATCCATTCCATTCAACTAGGTGTAATATCTTAAGACCTCAAAGTAGGTCATTTAGAAATCTGCATTTGACAGTTTGGCACACTGATAGAAAATGCAAATGGAATGGGCTTAGCAAACTGACCAAATAGACTTGTCGTAACTTGAAGACAGAGACTCAAGAAGTATTTGACCTCTGTAATGGAGTACAAAAGGATTTTTTTCAATTAGGTCACAAGGTCAAAAGTTACAATCGGTCAAACAGGGCTACTCAGAATTCTGGGCAGAACAAAGAAATAAGATATCTCTGGAAGACCAACTTTGAGGGATCAGAAAACCTATCAAATGAACTCAAAATGGATTGAGCTTTGAAACATAAACTCTTTGATATACATATAAAACACTCCTCAAAGTGGTGGGTCATGAAACTTAACAGGACACAAGATATTCAAATAAAAACTGGGCCCGTTACAGCAAATTGACACTTGGGCAGAAATGTAGATTTGGACAAGTGCTCGAAACAAGACATCACGAAACAACTTGAAACTCAAATTTAATGACCTGGGATGTCTTCATGGATGGTAGACCTCAGGATCTTATCAGGGCAAATAGACTCAAAAATCACTTATAGGGGGTCAAAATGCAAAATTTTAACACGGTACTTCAAAAACCCTTACTGTGTTTTTTAGTCCCAACATGGATAGGGTAGGACTACCAATCCTAGGGACACAGATGAGGGAGGCACACACTCATAGGTGCAAGGTGGATGTATACCAGCCAATACAACAACTAAGGAGAGTAGCAAAAATGGCCTCGAGGGGGAGGAGAGATGTATCAACACCTATGAAGAGTGGAGGTCAAATACAAGTAGCGACACTTGTGTGGAGAGTTGTGAGGAAAGGAGTGGCTAGGGGAGATGGAGAGGGAGATGGAGGGAGGAGATAGGAACATGGACCTCGAGTGTAGGGAAGATACGGGGGATATGATAGGAAAGGGATGTTGTCGCTATGGATATGGATTAGGTTGCTTAAGCACCATCATAGGGAAAGAAGGTAGGGACAAGATCAGTAGCACCACCACCGCCACCACCACCCAGTACAAGTACGAGGTAGGGGCCAATAGGGAGCACCAAGGCATATACTAGGGCACAAGATGAGGGGACATCAACTTTTATTATGGGGGAGCCATTAGTAGAAGTAGCTTCTTTGAGAGCTTCCTTGGAGAGATCAAATCAGAGATACAAGGAGGTGGTCGCAAAGAGGGATGCCTTGAGCCAAGAGTGAGATGATTTGATACAAGACAGGGATGGGCTGAGACAATAAAAGGATGATTTAGTGGGGGAAAGGGATAGACTAGTTAGGGAGAGAGATGACCTGAGGTAGTAGTTAGGGACACTGTAGATAGAGAGGGAAAACCTAGCTAGGGAGAGGAATGAGACAATAATAGTGAGAGATACCCAGGAGTAGGATCAACGGAGGGAAGAGGAGAGGATGAAGAGATATCAATGCCAAAATATTGAGGCATAGAGAGGGGAAATTTTTAGGGTAATTGAGACACTATTGATTGTAGTGAATAGGCAGCTACAGGAGATCAAGGAGTTATCTCACAAGTTTGGTTGTTATAGATCTAGGTATGAGGTTGTAGTGCCACTAGGTGAGAGGGAGATATACATAGCACCTTTGTGAGTTACATAGCTAGTTTTGGGTGGGGGAACAAGCCGACAAGTAGGTGGGTTGACCTAGAGCATAGAAGGATTTACACAAAGTATTGGATTAGGACAGAGGACAAGCTCCAACAAGAGTGCAAGACTAGTTATGGGATTGCCACAAGGATTTCAAGAATCTGGAGGTATAGGTGGAGACAGAAGCATAGGCGCACCCACAGGACTGGGGCAGGTAGGTACATAGGCACATGGTCACAGTCTACATAGACAATAGGCTAGGCTAAGGATTTGAAGTGGCATATTGATTAGCACTTGATCGAGCAACCCTCAAAGCATATATGATATCATATATGAGATGCATATTATTTTTTATGTACTATACCTATGTATTATGATTCATCAATGTATGTACCTTATTCTTTTATTAACATCAATCTTTGATTCATTGATGTATCATGAGATTTTGGGAGACAATTATGATATATGCAATGGAGATTTTGGGGTGGTGTACCATGTGTATGAGTGTCATTATGTGTTTTATGATGTATTGTAATATGATGTATGGATGGATACACATGTTGTTATGTACTAACATGATTGTGATGCACAATGCGATATGATGTAATTGATGACATAACATGACATGACTATGCCTATATGAGATGTACTAAATTTTTATGATGCAAGATGTGATGGGATGAATTTGTGATATACATGTATGATTATGATGGTTTTGATGTAATTCTCATGATGTTTATGTATGATTAGATGGTTTGGTTGTTTTTTATGATAAATGTCTAATATTACATGATTTTATCAATGTTTTTAAAATGCATGATGTATATGCATGCTATGACAATGCGAATGAAATGTTGAAATGCAAATTAAATGAATGATATATGCAAATGCAATGAAAATGAATCTTAATGTTCATGCAAATGAAAATGAATGAAATGGAAAATACCACATGAATGCCATGGGATGTACATGAAATAATAAAATAATGCAATAAATTCTAAAGAAGAATACAACTTTTAAATAAAAACTAAATGATAATGCGACCATATGATAATGCAAACTAAAGGAGGATGAAAATGAACTAGGTGAAAATGAAAACACTCTAAGATTTGATCACCCAAGACACTATCCAAAGTGGAGCGAATGGCTTGGGAATATATGCACATTCATAATCATAATTGATAAGGAAAAATAATCAAGTGGAGGATGAACTATGGGTGAATGTAAGTGAAATGATTATAGAGCTTGAGCACCCTTGAAAATGGGTTATTGTATAGTGAGCACTTATTTTGATTTAGTAATATCAATGACTAACTAGGGTATGAAGAACCAAGGTTACATCAGAGATAGTTCATAGGACTCACACAACAAACAAAAAAGGTTAGACCAACATCACACAAGAGCCACAAAGGAATTAGGTGGATACAATGATGGAAAAACCAAAAGCAAGTGATATGCCCTAGCACACTATGTGACCACATGTGGAAGTACAAGGAACACATCTAGACCACACACAAAAAGAAAAGAAAAGAAAAATCTAAATCATGCCCCAAGTTTCATCACCCATAGCACAATATTATATAAAGAACCATCATGACGATGAGGAGATGAAACACAAGTACTCCAAGAAAGATAAACAAAACTCCAAAAGAATCATTGCCAACATGAATGCATCAAACATATTTTTCCAAAAAGGTATGAATGGAAAATTGGATTTGATGTGTCTAACTTGAGGAAAGATGCATCATGCATAGACTAATGGTGGGATGAAAACCAATGAAGTGAAGGAAAAAAGACACCCAAGACACAAAAAAATCATGACATGAACTCTCTGGGATGATGGTTTGAAGAACTGGCTAAAAGGACATGATTCTAATGACACACAACCGATGCCTATGTACAACCTACATGACAACCACTAAGAAAACCAAGGATATAAAAGACAAAACCAACCTATATACAAAGGACCAAGACCAAACATGATCTATGTACAGGTAAAAAATGCATAGATATCTCATTGAACACTTGATCATGGTAAGCAAAATAGAAAATGATGGGGATGGGTGATGAAATGTGAAGAAAGGAGATGGATACATATGAGGGATGAAGAAACTAGATTTGATACCATACAAAGTGATAAAATAAGAACCTGAGGGGAAATGGAACTGCTCGACTACATGTAATACCTGTTTCCAGGTTTTCACTGCACATACTTGTCCAAGGAATCACCAAAAGTAGTTTACACCATAGGATGATTTATTTCTCTTTACTATTTGTTTGTATTTTTTGCTTTTTGTATTTTTCTCATTTTTAAAAAGTGGGGTACACTCCCACAGATCATGCATAAAACCTCTAGAGATGAAAAATATTAAGGGGATCACTGAGGTGTTCCCCTTCTTGAGTAGATGAATGGTATACCTCTGATCATATTTAGCAATGGTAACATATGAGCCTATCCAGTTAGGCTCGAACTTGTCTTTCTTTTCCCGAGCTTGTTAGTTTCTTTGATTTTCTCTAAGGACCAAATCTCCCACCTTAAACTCACGAGGGTGAACCTTCTTCTGATCATTCTTCCAAAGCCTATTTTGATAGATATGGAGATGATTGTAGGCCTTTTGATATTTTTCATCAAGTAGAACCAACTAAGTAAGCCTTGTTACATGGTAATCTTCATTGGAGATGAAATCCTTTAGGGAGATTCGCAAATATGGTAATTCAACCTTGAATAGAAAAATGACCTCGACACCATAAACAAGTGAGTATGGAGTGGCACTATTTGGGGCATGGACACTAGTATGGTAAGCCCAAAGGGTGGGCTTAAGGTGGAGATTCCATTCAAGGCTAGTTTTATTGACAACCTTTTTAAGTATATGTAGAAGGGTGTTTTTGGTTGCCTCAGCTTGGTCATTCCCTTTTGGATAATATGGCGTGGAAATTTTTTTTTGGAAATGAAATATAGTGTTTTTAAAAAGGATTCTCATTGTTGGTAATGATGGTAGATGTGACTCCATAGAAAAAAATTGTGTTGTATCTACGAAAAACTCAAAGATTTAGATTCTATTGGTAAGGGTGAGTGGAATGACTTCAACCCATTTAGTGAAGTACTCAGTGGTAGAAATAATGAATTTATGGTTGTCACAGGATGGGGGATGAATCTTTCCAATGAGGTAAAGACCCCATGTAGAAAATTCCATGGTGTAGTAATATGCTGAAGATCTTGTGTTGGTGTATGAATTAGGTCTTTATGTTATTGGAATGGTGCAGGAGCACCTAGGCTACCTCCTAGTTTTAAGTTTTGGTTGTGGCTTGTATTGACCCTAGCCAGGTCATGAGTGTTTATTTAGACCTTAGGAGGTCTTGTGAGTAAGTACCTAGAAGGATTAGACTAGGATCAATCCACTCTAGTTTGTTTTGGTTATGTTAGTGTTTATTGTTTTGTAGCCTAAAGTTGGCAATTTGGGTCTAAAAGCCTAGAAGGCTTAGGGAAGCTTGTATTTGAGCTGAAAATGGCCTCCATGGTTTTTTTACATCATTTTATATAGGTTATAGGTCATGAAACTATGTTAGAGGCAATATTGAAAAAGTTTTCAAAATGTTGTCATGACAACATTTGCAACTTTGCAAAGTTGCATGACAACATTATCATGAAATGATTCCATTCAATGTTTGAGGATGGGGAGTTATTGTAACCAAATAAAAAAATGGGAAAACAATATTAAACCATGAGGAGGCCCATTTCCTGAGGTTATCTGATGTGGAGAAGAAATTCAAATTTCAATAAGTTGCTATGTCTAATGTTTTTTTTGTGCACAATTGCTTACTTTTGATTGTTAGTTTTCTTGAATGGATTGAACCACTCAATCTAGAGTTGGATTCAAGTATTTAGGATAGTTAGAGTGTATTTTTATTTAGTGTGAAGTTTTTTAGTGTTCAGTAGTGTAGTTTTGTAAAATCTTTTGTTAGTTAGCAGTTTACTGGTTTTGTCACGACAGTTTTGAGAAAAATGGCTCCCCCATAGAACCCAACTATGAATTTCATCATGAAATTGATGGATATGGTATGGGAGCCCTTGTATAGTGTAAATATGAATAGAGGAGCTCTGAGAAGAATTTTATCTATTTTTAATGACAAGCCCTAGTCAAGTCCAGTGCATCCGATTAGGTGCTTGTTAATGATCTAATGGTGTTCGAATGCAGGGATATGAATTGTAGATTGAAACCAAGAGTGGTTTTGTGAATATTGGGGTTATATAGAGACCTCATAATAATCTTAGGCCTTTCCCAATCCATTTGGGTACTTTTTCAAGCATAAGCCACTTGACTGGTCCAGAATAGCCTAATTATCCCTAATTGCCCTTAATTCTAGGAATCCACTGTACGGAGACCTTGGAGCCCTAAGACCTAAAAAACCTTTCATGTCTTGGAAAAGGGTATCTACATATTATATTTTTTTTGGGGGTTTTTTAGGAAAGTTTTTAAAGAAGTGGGAAAAACAAGTCAAATAGGGCTAGAAGGAGAATTAGGCCTAAAAGACAAGGTTTCATAAGAGTCTTGAAATCATTTGAGAAAGTATTGATACCATGTCCTAATGGAATAAAATGAAGTTCAAGAAGTTTTCTAAGAATGAATTGTATCCCCTGCAAACACTTGCTAAGGAGAGGAGTTAAGAAGGCACTTGGAGTCATCCAAGAAAGAGCAAATAAGTGAAGTCAAACTTGTTGATAGACACCCCTAGTGAAGCACAATGGTTGTCATCTCTTAGGGAGGTGTTGAAGTGGTCCTAAAATAGCTAAGTAAGGACTTGGAAGATCCTAGAAGATATAAGAGGGTCTTGAGGAAACTAGGAACAATTAGGGTCCTAGTAGGCTTTGGCAAGCACACTAAGGGAGTCTTTATCATATTGGTATCAGAGCCTACAAGATCAGGCTTGTGGTGAATGTTTCAACTTGCAGAGTCAGTAGGAGAGTCTACAATGGTGACCAATGTAGAAATTGCAAAGAAAGTGGATGAAACAAAAGAAGAGAATAGATTGCTCAGAGATAGATTGGTCCAATTAGAGCATAAATTGGATCAAGTGGAAGAGAAGACTGGGGAAGTCAAGAATAAAGTTGAAGGAAAGATTAAAGAGATAGCCATAGATGATGAGGTCCCTGAAATAGACCATGTCCTCACCAAAGAACCATTCTTGAAAGAATTTAAATCCTTAAGTGGAAAGGAATTGGAGGGAATCCCAATCTTTAGTGGGAAAATGGAACCAGAAGTAGTCCTAGATTGGATTGAAGGACTTGAAAACCATTTTAAGTGTGATGGGATAATAGAAGCCCAAAAGGTAAAAGTGGCAAAAGAAAGGCTTATAGGTTTTGTACTCACTTGGTTGAAATTCATCCAAGATGAGAGGGAAAAAGAAGGAAATAAACTCATTTCCACTTGGAAAGCTATGGTAGATAAAACCAGAGAGGCATATGTGCCAGAAGATTATAAAATTCAGTTGCATAAGAAAAGAAAAAGTTTAAGGAAAAAAGAATTGGATGTTAACTCTTACACTAAGGAGTTTCAAAAGTTGTGCATGAGGTCAAGTGTTGTAGAAGATGAAAGTGTGAAGGTAGCTAGATACCTCAATGGCTTAAGGTGGACTATTCAAGATGAATTGAGTCTACTAACTCCCACCTCAGTTCAAAGGTGCCACCAACTTACAGTTAAGGTGGAAGAAAAGTTGAAAAAGAAAAAAGAGTCAAGAAATACAAGAGGCATAGGAAGATGAAGAGATGACAAAGGCCAAAGAAGTGGATATGGTGGTAGAAGTTCAGAACCAAAGACTCAAGGAGAGACTAAATTGACTGAGAAACAAGAGGGAAGCTCAAATAGAGGAGGCTTCAATAGAGGAAGAGGCTCTAATAGTAATTGGAGAGGAAGGAAAAATAGCCGAGGAAGAGGTTTCTATTTTTCAACAATGAAGTTCTATCATTGAAACCAAATGGGACACCCTACCTATAAGTGTCTAGAGAAAGGCTCTACATCTCAAGGGAGTGATAAGAGAGTCAATTTTGTTCAAGAAGAATATAGTGGTGCTAAAAAACACCATGAAGTACCCTTAGAGTCAAAAAAGGGAGAAAATCTGATGATAAGAAGAACACTGATTAAAGAACCAGTGAGAGAAGAACCAAGCCAGAGAAGATCACTATTTAGAGTGAAATGCAAGATGATGGGTAAACTGTGTAAAATCATCATTGACTCAGGGTCAACTAACAATATTGTGTCAGAGGAGGCAATTAGAAATTTGAAAATGAAGAGAATTCCACATAGCAATACATACAAGGTTACTTGGTTAAACAAAGGACAACACGTCCTTGTGAATGAACAAGAATGGGTTGACTTTTCTATTGGAAGGTACAAAGATAAGCTACTATGTGACATCCTAATTATGGATGCATGTCACCTATTACTAGGAAGGCCATGGAAATTTGATAGACAAGCCATGCATGATGGAGCCAAGAATGCATATTATTTCAAGAAAGATGGTGTGACTTTCAAAATCCAGTCACTGCTAGAAGAAGGAGAAGTGGAACCCACAGGCCCTAATGCTCTCTTGGTAAGTGAAAAAGATTTCTTAGAATCTCTAGAAGAAGGAGAGGGAGTAGGATATGCTTTGGTTTTGAATCCTAAGAAAGAAGATGCTGAGAAGACAGTAAAGAAGACATAGATTCCTATAGAAGTGCAAGAATTGCTAAAGGAGTACAAAGACATTGTAAGTTATGGACATCCAGCTACCCTGCCCCCTAAGAGAGCTATTATCCACCAAATAGACCTGATTTCTGGAGCCAACTGGCCTAATAAAGCTTCTTATAAGATGACCCCTCAACAAAATGAGGAAATTGCCAAACAAATCCAAGAACTCCTAAACCAAGGCCTCATTAGGAAAAGTATAAGTACATGTGTTGTTCCCACTGTCTTAGCACCTAAAAAGGGGGGAACTTGGAGGTTATGCACTGATTCTAGGGCCATCAATAGAATCACCATGAGGTATAGATTCCCTATCCAAAGGATAGAAGACCTAATGGACTGTTTAGGAGGGGCGATGTACTTTACTAAGATTGACCTAAAGAGTGGTTATCATCAAATTAGGGTCAAAGTGGGAGATGAATGGAAGATTTCCTTCAAAACCATAGAAGGTTTGTATGAGTGGCTTGCAATGCTATTTGGGCTACCAGATTCCCCATCCACCTTCATGAGGCTTATGAACGAAGTTCTAAAAGACTACATTGGTAAGTTTGTTGTCATATATTTGTATGATATCCTAATCTTTAGTAAGACTAAAGAAGAACATTTGAGGCATTTTCAAATTGTGTTTAAGAGACTTCATGAAGAAAAGCTAATTATCAATCTAGATAAGTGCGAGTTCTTAAAATAGGAGCTAGTGTATCTTGGTTTTGTGTTGTCTCAAGGGAATCGTAAGATGGATCCAAGCAAGGTAGAAGCCATCATCAACTAGCCTACCCCCAAAACTACAACAAAGGTGAGAAGCTTTCATGTCTTAGCTCAATACTATAGGAAGTTCATCAAGAAATTTAGTGCTATCTATTCTCCCATGTTAGATACCATAAAAGGTGGGATGATTGACTGGTCAGTATTATACCCTCTACATTAAGGATTGGACATCCCCATACTTAGAACATCATACTGAGCTCACTTAAATTATCAACTAGGGAAAGTAACCTTGAAATGATATCGACAAAGTATATGCTTTAATCCACCCTAGGAGTCATCACCATTTAAGGAATGGGAAATGCTGAAAGTAATTCTGAACTAGGAAATGGAATTAACAGCTTAATCTAAAGATATAAGAATGTGCTGAAAATGGTAAACTAGCTATCTGCCTTTGCTGCAGGAACAACCAACCATACTATGACTAGTGGCTGCAGGAGCAATAGAGTCCTAAATGCTTTAAATAACTTACAACTATTTCCTATTGAACTATAACTTAGTTCACCTTCTGCATGGGCCCCCACGGAAGAGTGAATGAACAAGAACTCAGAAACTAAGAATTGAAGCTTTAATTTATTCAATCATACACAAAGATACATCAATGCAGAAAACAAGATTGTATTTCTTTCTTATTGGATTACGTAAAGGATTCCCGATAATAATAACTAGCTAAGGAATCAGAACTTCCAGCTTATTTAACAAAAAATTCTAAAATAGAACTCCTAGCAACTAGGATCCCCCAACATTAGGGATATGTCAATCATTAAGATACATGATCAATATTATTGAATGTGGGAACATACTGCATTTAACTACACATGAATCCAAGAATGCGCCACTGCTGGATTTACTCCATCATGGCTATTATTTAGCATTGACCTCATCTGTAATAGAGAACCACGATTGCCCATGAGTAGTGGAGTCATCATGAACCCTACAACAGCTGGTCCCCTGACGGCATCACTCTGTTCTTTAATGTTGACTTCTTTTTTACTCGCGGATCCACCGTTTCCTGCAAAATATTAGCATGCATATGTATCCAAGACAAAAATCCATAATGAGTTCCTTCACTATATTGCTCTCATCACATGGCTACAGGAACAAACCACCCAACTTAAAGTAGGACAAACAGATAACAGATTTGACTTTACATAACCATGCAACATATAGATAGCATATTTATAAACTTAAAATGTTCCACACATATTCACATACATATGTGTATAGCAGTTCTGAGATATAAGTAAAAACAGTCTGAAAAAGTATTATGAAAGCTTATGAAGTTCCTAAAATATAGCCATAAAAGCACATGAACTATAAGCTAAATAGGCCTTATATTGGCCTCATCATTTCCCCCCAACTTTGCCTTTTGCTGGTCCTCCAACAAACATATAATTCTTCAATCTTGTCTACTTTCTGAGATCCACAACTGCACTATGTCCAATACCTCCTTTTGTAAAGCTCCATTAAAATCCCTTAGTGTTCCTGTGTAATTCCCATTTCTTTGCTTCCTCTACCATGTTATAGTCCTCTAAAATTTCTGAATTGGCTAACAGAGGGGAAAGAAGAAAGGGTGGCTAGAATGTGAGTGGCATCCAGTAGCTTTTCCTTTCCCTGCCTAATGAGACATACCAAGGGGCACGCCTATTTTCCATTGTGAAATTAAGGGGTGAATGTGACTCTTTAATTCTCAAGTCCCTGGTCATGTTCACCCAGTGCCATTGAATTACTCTTTTTGCCTCAGGTAACTTAGTCTCAACCATCTGATTATACTAATCGAAGGCTGCTTCTCTAAGAGGATCAATGATTTTGCCTCTTTATTTAGACTGGGATAACTTCAACCATTCATAATAATAGGGCTTGGGGTTCTTGGCTTCAGGCCGTAGGTCTAGAGGAATCTTGTCTTCTAACTCTTTGTAGGCTTTGGCTTGGGATTCCCTACTGATCTCATTCTGTATCCATGACATAAGTGCCCTTAACTAGATATCCCCAACATAGGGTAGAGGATTCCAATTCCTATTATTGGGTACACCTAGGTTGTTTAGGAAGAGTTCACATAACATATTTTGAATGGTTGCAGGAGAATTATGAAAGGCTTGAAAGAATTCAAGGGGCTCGTTCAACAACGGAGACTTATCCCTTACTATGCTAGTTAACTGATAATTCAATAACTGTTCTTTAAGAAACATAGCATAAATAGGAGAGGGAGACATACAGCTCATTAGATCAGGGACAACTGATGTTACCTTAATTATTTTCTCTCAAAGTTGTTCTACCTCCTCCTCTTTTTCCACAAGTTCTAGATAAGTCTGATCAATAAATTGGTGTAATGCCTTCTTCTGTTGTCTCCACTATTCCATTTCCATTACTAATTGATTGACCAGTTGAAAGATAATAGAGAACGGTGTCACGGGGAAAGGAATATCTGGCAGAGTACCTTTATCAGGGTTTTCACATGCTGCTTGTATGTCAGCTGAACTTTCTTTTCCTGTAGGTGTATCCTTTCATGGTTTTGGACAGATTATGATGGCCCGCTCAAAGTTATTACATTGTTGGGCAATGGTGGCCAGCGCATCCAATCCTTGGTTCAAAACCTTCCCAGCACCTTATTGACAAAGCTCATATCAATACTAGAGTTTTCTTCAAACATACTCCTCTCTATTGCTGTAGGAGGTGAATTTGGCAGACTTCCTTCATTAGCAAAGTATTCCCCTAAAATGTCATCTTCATCTGATTCCATGAGATCATCAACAATTTGGAGTCCATGGGAAGATGAACCCCTCCTTTGGAATCTATAAGATTGTTCATCGGAGCTGGAATCATCCTTGATTGTTATACATTCTGCGTCCATTCTGACTTCAAGGGATGTTTTATTCTCGGCTGCAGGAAACTCAGTAGGCAACTCCCGTTGATTATCTTTTAGCTCTTCTCTTCTTGTCTCTTCTACCTTAGGAACATCAAAACCAATGGCTGACCTTGCTGGAGATGCATATGTGGACATACTCTTCTTCTGCCTAAAACTTCTTCTCAAAGGGGTTTCCTCCTTTTTATCAGCAATATTTCACTTCTTAGAAGCGGTTTGAGCTATAGGGTCCTATTTTTTGGTGTGTCTATAAGAACCAGGGTCAACTTGTTTCCCTTTCTCCCTCCCGTATTTTGTAGCAGTCATGGTTTCTTTGGACGGGGAGGAGACCTTTTCCTCAGAATCTTTCTTCTCAGAGATTTTTGTTTTACCCTTACTCTGGGATGAGCCAGATGCAGGAGCTTTAGGAGGACGCCTAGGGTTTCTAAACCTGGGCTTTCTTGTTGAGGAAGACCATGTTCCTAATTCCTCAATGATCTTGAATACCCCCTGTTTAGTTTGGATTCTCATTCCAACCCTACTCCTTAAAGGCCTTAGGGTTTCCTTCTCAAATTCTCCTAATAGAAAATCCTCCCATGTCATGTCAGACTGTTCTCTTAATGCCTTTTCAACAATCAACTTAATTAGACAATGGTGGGAGACAATATTCGGCCTACCTTCTTGTACTTCTAGACACCCTAAAATGGACAGGCTTGCGACTTTACATTAAAAACACTAATTTTCATCTATTAATTAATGGTTTTTTAATCATTAATTAATCATCTATTTTCCTCTAAATTCATTCCCCAAATCATCTAATCAAATTCCCAAAATTAATTAAATAATTAATTTTATTTAATTAAATAACTTTAATTGATTAATTACCATTAATTGATTAATTAAACTCAATTTCCTATAGTTTAAATCCAAATATTTAAACTTACTAATTAAATTATTCCAATTAAATTAATTTAATTTCATCAAATAAAGCAATTCTTAATTAAAAAGAATTCAATTATCTCACATGTTGAAAACAATTA
>MU224943.1:1227598-1238120 GCA_018584345.1 Thuja plicata
ACCATTCATTTCATCACCATTTCCTATATAATAAATCCTTCATAACCATTTGAAGGATCCAGGATTTCAAGCTCACGTGCGCCATTACTATGTCAGTTTGGTTCTAGCATTCAAGCCATCTTGCGATCACACACACACATTTCAAATATCACATTCTCGACGCTTCTCAAGTCATAGACGCTGCCCCTCCAATACTGAGCATCAAGAACAACATTTCGGAAGGAGTAGAGAGAAACAATAGAAGCTTCAAGCGTCATGGGGTTTGCATTCATTTGTCTTCCTTTCTCTTGCTTGTACATTTTATTGCTCACGTTTCTGTTATTCATTTAGTAGTTATTGTATACTTATGCATTCACTTGTGAACCTTTACTACTAACCCCCGCCCTTGGAAAGCTGTGGGAACCCGGAGAGAGAGGCGTACAGTACTAATGAAGCCCTCTTCTTCAAGATGTTGAACAGGAAATTGGGGACATTTATGGGACGGTTATCGTGCCGTAGAAAGCTCGGAAATTTGAAATGAACGACATGCAGGTAGACCTGACATCCTTCACAAGTTAAATACTTTATAATAAACACTGCACACTGCTTGTAAGTTTCAGGTAGAGACGTCCTGCTAGTACCATGTTTCTTGTCAATTTCCAATGGTGGGTCTGAATGCAGAGTGAATTGTGCTCTTGATGTTGCCAGGTCAAATTTTTTGAAAACTCTTCCCCTTCCTGTGGTAACCCTATTACCTCTGCTATGACGGTTTGTGAGAACAACACCCTCAATCCTTTGACAGTAGCCACTCCATCATGCAGTGTGTTTAAAAACTGAAATGCTACCTCTTCGTCCTAGTTGGTAAGCTTGAGAATGTAATCAAGCCAACCCCTGGCTTGGAATAGTTTCATACATGCTTGACTATTTAGTAGAAGATCATGAACCGTTGGTTCACAATGAATCAAATCGCCACCCATTTTGCAAAGTATAAAGGACACAAAAAAGTTGCAGAGAGTATATCAAAAACTTTATCAAGAAAATTGCAGAGAAGGAAACAAGAAAAATGCGGAGCTGCAGGGTTTGCAAAGATGGAAAGTTATGTAGTTTTAAGTTTTCTAAGCACCGTATGATAAAATGAATGCAATTCTATCATATCTCAAGAACTTAACTATTCATAATTACTCAACAAATGTACGCATTGAATACCTTTGCTTCTACATGCAAAATAAATTGCTAGTTTCGAGGCTGCCATATCTCAAAAGCTAAATTGGGAAACTTCATGCAAAATGGTACAACATTTAAAAGTTTTAAAAATACAACATTCAATATGTACATAGATATATAAAACAAATCGTAGATTTTCTCCCCCCCAACTTAAGTAGGCAATTGGTTCCACAATTGCGCACATGACAAGAGTGAAGCTAATGAAAAACAATTAAGGAATTAAATGCCAAAGATAGTACACACGAACCTGACAAAGTACTGGCGGCGGTGCGAACTTGTCATGACACGTTGGAGAATAATGAGGTGGATGGGTGGAAGACAAGTAATAATGAAATGGAATTTATTGCAGAGAAAGTACTTCTTGGAGGGAGGTATATATTATGGGGTATTGCGAACATGGCTCAAAGTGAAGAACGAATATGAGCGAGGGGCTCATATGCATTTTCTACAAGAGGAGTGGAAACTTTATCATGGTCAAATTGTTGTAGGAACTCTGCTTTTCTCTGGGGTTTATGGTAAATCTTAAGCCTATGGTCATTAACCAATAATTTGAAATGGACATGATCAACAGTAAACAACTGCACATCACCATTGGGAAAAACAACAATAATTTCATAAGGCCCTAACCAATGAGTTTGAAACTTACCAGGAGTATGCTGGTATCTGGAGTCATACAGGAGGGCCCAGTCACTGACTACAAATGTCTTATCCTTTATAAATGTGTCATGCCATTTCTTCCTCTGTTGCTACACCAACTCCATGTTATCCAGAGCAGACTTACGCCATTCATCAAGGCTATTTAAGTTAAGGACGTGCTCCTGTTGAGCTACAGTGAGATCTAGATCAAGTTCCAATGCTGTGCACAAGGTCTTATGCTCTAATTCCACTGGCATCATTGCAAACTTACCATAAACCAGCTAAAATGGAGAAAACCCTGTAGTATTTTTCCAAGTAGTCCGATAGGCCCATAGTGCTTCAGGCAGCTTGGCAGCCCAATCTTTCTTATGTACATAGATAGTCTTTGTGAGGATGGCTTCCAACTCCCAATTGGTAACCTCCACCTGACCATTGGCTTGTGGATGGTAAGGGGATGACTTACCATGGCAAATCTTATACTCTTCCATCAGGGCAGCAATGAGGTTGGAAGTGAACTGAGCACCCTGATCAGACACAATTTCTCTGGGAACACCAAATCTTGTAAAGATGCATTCATATAAAAACTTGGCATCATTTTTATCCTGAGGATGCTTCATTGGTTTAGCCTCAACCCACTTAGTAACATAGTCAGTACAAACCAAAATGTAAGACTTACCCTGAGAAGAAGGGTCAATGGGTCCAACAAAGTGAATCCCCCATTTGTTAAAAGGAGCTATGACAACCTGAGGCTGCAGGGGCATCTCATCAGTTTTAGTAGACCACCCCATGTGTTGGCACCGATCACATTTCTTGGTATATCTAGTAGAATTCTTGTGGAGAGTTGGCCAATAGTACCCAGTAGTTAAGACCTTGAAATTTGTCTACTTTGCTGCAAAGTGGCTGCCACATGGATCATCATGACATTCGTGAAGGATGTCATAGGTCTCATCTTCATGGATACTTCTGCGCATAACCTGATCCAGACCAGTATAGAACATGAAACCAACAATCCAAGAGAAATTAAAACTCTTCTCCGCCAGCAACTTCCATTCCTTGGAGGAGAAGTGAGCTAGTGTCTGCCCATTGGTGAGATAGTTGGCAATGTCGACATACCACAAGTTTTGTGCTGACAATAGGAAGAGGTTCTCATCCAAAAAACGATCATCAATGGCTGCAGGATCATCAGGTACATGTAAGCGGGAAAGAAAGTCAGCCACAACATTGGCTTTCCCGGGTTTGTCCACAATAGTAATGTCAAATTCCTGCATCAGTAGCAACCATCAAGCCAACTGTCCAGAGATGGCTGGTTTATTCATTAGATACTTGATAGCTGAGTGGTCCATATGGATGAATATTTGATATCTGGTAATATAGTGCCTGAACTTATTTAGTGCATAGATGATTGCCAGCAACTCTTTCTCTGTCACGTTGTGATTGAATTCAGCTCCCTGCAGGTTCTTACTGATGAAGTAAATGGTGTATTCAACAACATCTATTTTCTATCTGAGCACTACTCCAATAGCATAGTTGGAAGCATCTATATGGATATGAAAGGGTAATCCCTAATTGGGACCTCTCAGTACCGGAGCTATGGTGAGAACACCCTTAAGCTACAGGAAAGATTGTTCACATGCAGAATTCCAAGAGAACTCAAAATCCTTTTTTAAGAAGTTAAAAAGGGGTGTTGCAATCTGACTGAAGTCTTTAATAAACCGCCTATAGTAGCCACCATGCCCAAGAAAACTCTTGACATCTTTTTTCTTTTCTGGGGTTGACAGTGTGCTGATTACGACAATCTTCGCTGGATCTACCTAGATGCCATGGGAGGAGATGTAATGGCCAAGAACAACCCTTTCCTCCATCATCATAAAGCATTTCTCACTATTGAGAGAGATTTTAATCCTGACATCGCCGAAGTACCTTTTCCAGAATGGCCTTGGCTTCATCAAAAGTGCCTCCATAAGCAGTGAAGCTGTCCATGTAGATCTCCATACAGTCAACAGATATGTCTGAAAAGATACTGATGACAACGTGTTGGAAGGTGGCTGGGGCATTACACAAGCCAAATGGTAAGATAGAGTAGGAAAAATTTCCCCATGGACAGGTAAAGGTAGTTTTCTCCTGGTCCTCTGGAGCTATTTGGATTTGGTTGTAACCACTGAACCCGTCCAAAAAAGATAAATATTTCTTGCCTGCCAGATTATCAAGGAATTGGTCTATGAATGGGAGTGGAAAATGGTCCTTTTTAGTGGTTGTGTTGAGTTCCCGATAATCCACATAGACTCACCACTTACCTCCTTTTTTGGGTACTATAACTAATGCTGACACCCATTGGCTATCAGAAATGGGGTAGATGAAGCCAACATTTAACAATTTCTGAAGCTCAGTTTTGACTATATCCCTTAGGACAAGATTTACTCTCCTTTGTGGATGTCTTACCGGTTTATACTCTAGACTAATATAGATCCAATGAGTACATAGTTTAGGATATATCCCTTTCATGTCCGTGTAATACCAAGCAAATGCCTGCTGGTTTTCCTATAGCAGCTTAAGGATATCTTGCTGGTGTGGCAATGACAGGGTTTTGCTGACATTCAATTCCTTTCCCAGACTAACTTTCATTTTAACTACTTTATCCAACATGGTCAACTGAGCATTTGGTGGTGAATCCATCTCATGGGGTAATAAGGAATGGATAAAGTGGGAGGACAGTGAGTATGGAGAGGAAGGTGGAGTAGGCAAAATTGTCTCCAAAACACAGTCTGATTGTGGACACAACTAGGAATCTATGCCATATTCATTAGCGATAATTGATGAAATTGTCTCATCTTATTCCCTAGAGGCTAAAAATGGCTCCCTTCCTATCACCATGAGTTGGTGGTTTGAATTGGCCTCGGTTTTGGCATCCTCCAATTCTGGCCATACTACCTCATCATCTTGCAGCATTGGTTGAGCAGGGGAATATAGGGTCAGGTTCTTGGTATGGACACCATTGGATATGGTCATTTTTTTGGACCTACAGGCTATGAAGGCATCAGTAGTGGCCAACCATGGTCTCCCTAGGATCAAAGGATATCCTCCCATATTAGCTTTAGGTGAGAGAACAACAAAATCCACTAGATACTCCCAAGAGTGTAAGGTAACAATGACGTCTTCTATCATTCCATCGAGTTTAACAGTAGAGCTATCAACAAGCTACAGGATGGTTGGGTATCTCTAAGACCAACAATATTCAATTGAGATAGTACCTCCTTGGTCATGACATTGATAGAGGCACTTAGATCGACCAAAGCATTTTGAACTTGCATACCATGAATAGTGACTGTAACGACGGGGCTCCCTGGATCAGAGTATTTGGGAATAGTTAACTTTTCCAACATAAGATCAAATAACTATCCTACCACATGAATAGTCTTAGGATCCTTTTTCTTCCTACCTGGTTTTTCTATACAAGCTTCCCTAATAGCCTTGGTGTAGACAAGAACTTCTTTGATAGCATCGAGTAAGGGTATTTTTACTGTCATATGCTTCAACTAATTAAGTAAATCTGCTACTGCGGGGTTGACTATGGGTTCAGCTTGGTTGACAAAACTTTGAGGAAATGGGGGCTCTTTGACTATAGGAGAGGTTTGTGGAGGTGGCACATCAGTTGATTTAGAAGGTGGCTCTTCAACCTCTATGATGATAGGCGTTGGAGGAGAGGCAAGAGTAGTTCCTGACCTGAGATGGATATTGTTTTAGGAAATGGCATAGCTTTGCTATTGAGCTGGTGGCTTATTATTGGGATTAGGATTAGGCTGAGCTGGGAACTTGGTTTTCTTTAGTGGATTGTTATTGACTGCAGGAGGAGGCATTATATCCTGTTGCTGAGGTGGTGGCATCAAAGCTTGCTGAGTGAGTTGATTAGACCACTGATTAAGCTACTGCCAACCCTACTGGGGTTGCTGCCAACCTTGCTGAGGTTGCTACCAACCCTGCTAGGATTGTTTCCAACCTTGCTGAGGTTGTTACCAACCCTCCTGGGGTTGTTGCCAACCCTGCTAGGGTTGTTACCAATTATTATACCCACCAAAGCTGTGGGGACCCATATTTTGAAAATTTTGCAATGGATTATTATTGCTAGAAGTTTGGAGAGGATATTGTGGCATACCTAGTCTCTGGGCCCACGACCTATGTTGAGTGACATATAGAACCTCTTCATTCTCATCTATAGCTTTGAACTCTGTGGGCATGGGATGGGACTCCACATTTGCAACAGTCTTGCACTTGCAACTTTTCTTCTTTTCTCGGCAATGTGGGAAGTATTCAGCTAACATAGGATCAACATCCTCCTTATATCGTCTGGCCTGCATGGTGTCCAGCTGAGTAGAGACATCATTAATGATGTCTTTCTTGAATTCCGATAGAAGATTTGAAAGTTCCATCTTAGATATTCTAGAACTAGCAGACTTATGAGGTAAGTCTCAAATTCCTCTGCCCTTTTTAACAGTGGCCCTTGAATAATTCATGTAGATGTTCTTGATATCCACCCACTTCTTCTGGGTGATCTTTCCTCTAGCCATAAGGTATAAGGCCTCCATACTTCCTTCATGTACACCTTTCAAGAAAAGATGTTTTTGGGATTCCTCGTTCAGCTAGTGTTGTGTGTTACACTGCAGGTTAAACTTGAACCGAGAGACATAATCCTCCAAAGTCTCATCTTCTTTCTGTGATTTTTAAAAATGTCATCTCCTTTTAAATCTTGACCCCTACATTATTCCTTATAATTTGGAATTAACATAGTGCTCACGGCGTCCCAATCTGCTATGGCATTAGCTCCCAGCCCCATGAACCACCTTAGAGCGGCCTCTTTAAGAGTTGAGGGGAACAACTTCGGTTTATGGGCATTAGTTGTATAGTCATAACTCCTACAGAGGATGTCAAACTCAAATAGGAAGGTCTCTGGGTCTTCAGTAATGAGGCCATAAAAATTTGGGAGTGCAGAATCAGGTATGTTCTTCAGATTTTGGTTGCCCTTTTGAGGAGGAATAGGGAAAGGAAAGGTGGGCTGAGCCATCCTTGGTGGTAGATTATCCTGATACTTAGGTTCAACAAAGAGTTCATTCAAATACAATGACTCATTAGAGGATCATGGTTTGTGCTCAGTAGCATTAAGATATAATGACTCTTCAGAGGATGATGGTTCTTGCTCAGTAGCAAATGGGTTCACAAACGGTTCTTCTTCTTCGATGTTCACAACTAGGGGCTCCTCAAGCTCAGGGTTAAGGATATCAAATGGTTTGGCATGGTTATATTGAGGAAGGAAATGCCCAAGATGATCTCTTCTCCTATGCATAAAAACAAACGCTAAACTAAAGCTAAGACAATGACTCTTGGTCTAGACTAAATTGACACCATCCCCGGCAGCGGTGCCAAAAATGACTGGTCGGTATTATACCCTCTGCAATTAAGGATTGGACATCCCCATACTTAGAACATCATACTAATCTCACTCAAATTATCGACCAAGGAACGTAAACTTGAAATGATATCAGCAAAGTATATGCTTTAATCCACCCTAGGAGTCATCACCATTTATGGAATGGGAAATGCTGAAAGTAATTCTAAACTAGGAAATGGAATTAACAGCTTAATCTAAAGATATAAGAATGTGCTAAAAATGGTAAACTAACAATCTGCCTTTGCTGTAGGAATAACCATCAGTACTATGACCAGTGTCTGCAGGAGCAATAGAGTCCTAAATGCTTTAAATAACTTACAACTATTTCCTACTGAACTATAACTTAGTTCACCTTTCGCGTGGGCCCCCATGGAAGAGTGAATGAACAAGAAATTAGAAACTAAGGATTGAAGCTTTAATTTATTCAATCGTACACAAAGATACATAAATGCAGAAAACAAGATTGTATTTCTTTCTTACTGGATTACATAAAGGATTACCGATAATACTAACTAGCTAAGGAATTATAACTTCCAGCTTATTTAACAAAAACTTCTAAAATAGAACTCCTAGCAACTAGGATCCCCCAACATTAGGGATATGTCAATCATTAAGATACATGATCAATATTATTGAATGTAGGAACATACTGCATTTAACTGCACATGAATCCAGGAATGCGCCAGTGCTGGATTTACTCCATTATGGCTGTTATTTAGCATTGACCTTGTTTGTAACAGAGAACCATGATCACCTGTGAGTAGTGGAGTCATCATGAACCCCGCAATAGCTAGTCCCCTAATAGCATCACTCTGTTCTTTAATGTTGACTTCTTCTTTACCCGCGGATCCACCGTTTCTTGCAAAAGATTAGCATGCATACGTATCCAAGACAAAAATCCATAATGAGTTCCTTCACTAGCTTGCTCTCATCACATGGCTACAGGAACAAACCACCCAACTTAAAGTAGGACAAAAAGATAACAGATTTGATTTTACATAACCATGCAACATATAGATAGCATATTTATAAACTTAAAATGTTCCACACATATTCACATACATATGTATATAGAAGTTCTGAGATATAAGTAAAAACAGTATGAAAAAGTATTATGAAAGCTTATGAAGTTCCTAAAATCTAGCCATAAAAGCACATGAACTATAAGCTAAATAGGCCTTATATTGGCCTCATCAATGATAATAAATTTTGTGTGGAATGAACAAGATAACTAAGGATTTGAATTGTTGAAGAAAATGATAGCCACTCAACCTATCTTAACATTCCCAAGTTTTGAGAGACTCTTTATAGTTAACTGTGATGCTGACAATGTTTCTATAGGGGTTGTCTTGAGCCAAGAAGGAAGGCCAGTGTTTTTTCATAGTTAAAAGCTTAGTGATGCAAAGAGGAAGTACTCTTCCTATGACTTGGAGATGTATACTCTAGTCCAAGCACTAAGGAAATGGAGGCACTATTTACTTCCTAAAGAATTTGTGGTGTATTCAGACAACCAAGCACTTAGCTTTTTGAACTCCCAAGACAAGCTCAGTCCTAAAAACATGAAATAGGTGGAGTACTTATAGGCTTATGCCTTCAACATCAAGCATAAGAAGGGACTACAGAACAAAGTAGTTGATGCACTTAGTAGGAGACTTCTGACATTACAAGAAGTGCAATTACAGAGCATAGGTATTAAGATTTTTAAAGACTTGTATGCAAAGAATGAAGACTTTGCAGAGATATGTAAGGTATGTAAGGAACATAAGAATCATTTCCATGGTGATTTTTCTAAATATACAATGTAGAGTGACTTTTTGATTAAGGGAAGTCAGTTATGTGTCCCTAGGGGATCAATTAGGAAAAATTTGATTCAAGAGAAACATAATGGGGCACTTAGTGGTCACTCTAGAGTCAATAAGACTCAAGAGTTAGTGTTGAGGTTTAATTTTTGGCCAAGAATGAGTCTGAATATCAAAAAGTATGTGGAGTATTGTGTAGTGTGTTATAAATCCAAGGGAACATCCTCCAATGTAGACCTCTATCAACTTCTCCCTATTCCAAGTAGACCTTGGGAATGCTTTAGCATGGACTTTGTAGTAGGATTGCCAAGGACAAAACAAGGATTTGATAGTGTATATGTCATAATAGACATATTCATCAAAATGACACATTTTTTCCCTTGTAATACTATTCATTATTCTTGTCACATTGCACATCTATTATTCAAAGAAGTGAGAATCCATGGGTTACCCTTGAGTATAGTTTCAGACAGAGACTCCAAATTTATGAGTCACTTTTGGAAGACACTATAGCAAAAATTGGGAACCAATCTATCCTTTGGGTCTATTGGTGCTCAAATCAATAGATTGGATTTCCTATGAACTTGCCAATCCAATGCTTGGAAACCTGAGTGATTTGGCCAACTAACAAGTCACAACCAAGGCAAGGTTGGAAATTCTGCAATTTTGGCTCTGCAAAACCAAGGCTGGTAGGCCTATACCTTGACTTATCCTTTAAGTTACAAGGCTTTTTATAGCAGATAAGTAACACTTCAACCTTCTCTCTCAAGTATGGCAAGGCTCTTGAAAGAAATCTAACTTAAAGCAATATATCTTGAACCGTAAATTAAAATACTTTAAGTAATTGAAAGAATGTTTAGTAAATGGTATGTAATTTGAAATGAACAGATAGATATCCCAAAACTATAAATAATGAACTGAATAACTATAATCCAAATAATGATTAGACCAGTGCCTTATTCCACCATGGGCAATAGAGTCAAGATCATTCCAATCTTATGTTCAACCTCAGAGACAGTTTTACAAGAAAACTTATCACTTCAAAGGTGTTATGGAATGTACATGCAACCTAAAACAAATTCAGAGATATTTCAAAAGGGGAATACTTCTCAGATGACAGACCAATTGACTAAGGCCTCAATCAACAGAATTTAACCATGCAAAATGAGAAAACCAATTAAAAATATTGAATATGAATCAAATAAGGAAGCATGCACATCAAACTATCACTTTGAAGAAGTTCTATTGCTTTATCCGAGGGACTAATTATAAAATGATAATGAAACTATTACACATGTGAAATAAAAAGGACTTATATTTATTGATTTTGAAAAAATAGTACATCCAAGTCCATGTTATACTTGTTGATTAAAAACTATCCAAATATGTGAAATTGTATTATATTGTATTCCCTCTCTTTACATTTTACATTATGTATATATAT